>LBNU01017246.1:0-21415 GCA_014162995.1 Artemisia annua | reverse complement strand
AAGATAAGTATTAAGCTATCAAAATAGAATATACACAAGATCTATTCTATACTTATCTATACACGAATACATCAGTTATCTAGTAGGTAGTGGTAACTATATGTACTAGCAGTGGTAATGAGTTTCCACTGCCAGTGCATTCTTCAGCAGTGTCTTCCACAAGCCTATCAGTGGTAACTGTTAGCTTTATTCCCAACAGTATCTGACTTTCATCAGGCATCTTAAAGTCAGAAGTTAACACAAAACATTCAATTTCAGTAAAAACAACTTTTAGCTGCTTATCACAAATTTGTAATATTGAGAAAAGATTAAATTGCCCAAGCTCTTTTACAAAAGAGACATTGTAAAATTCTAAATTGCCAACAACAATTCTACCTTTACCAGTAATGTAGCCTTTGCTACCTCCAAAGGTAACAGATCCTCCTTTGAATTCTTCAAAATCTTTTATGTGTTCCCTGTTACCAGACATGTGCCCTGAGCATCCACTATCAAATATACCTCTGTTTCCCATGTTCTTGAGTGGATGATCCTGCACAGAAGTAAGAGATTAGTTTCTCTTAATGACCCATGCTTGTGCAGCCTTGGGTCCATTTTGTGGATCTACATACTTGTAAGTCTTGTAAGAACAAGATCCACTCACACTGCATTGGGACTTATAGATAAGTTCATTCTTTAGTGGGTCCCATTTCCAACAGTCTAGGTCTCTAGTAGGAGAACCCCTTTTTCCCTTTACAGCATAAGAGTTTGCTGTATTATTTTCAATGGGTCTTCTCATAGGTGATTTTGATTTGGAGAAATTTCTGCTTTGATTAAAATTGTTCATCTGTGAAATAGGTCTTCTCACAGGTGAAGAAGATTTTGCAAAGTAATTTCTATGATTAGCTTGAATCACCTGTGGTTTAACTGGTTGTTTTAGTCTATAATAGCCTGTATTACTCTTGGGATGAGTAGGATTAATCTTTTGTCCAACAGATTTAACCTGGTTTCTACCTGTATTAACATTTGGTATACCAGAGTTAATTTGGAATGACCAGTATTAACTCTTAAACGAGCAGAATTAACATTTGTGTTACCAGTATTGAGTAGAACTTGTCTAGGGACAAACTGATTAACATGATTAATTCTATTCACCTTATTCCATAGAGGTTTGGCCATATTATTACCAGTATTGACCATCTTTTGTTTTCTCAACTCATTTAGTTTTTAAGAATCTACTATATGCAATTGAATCAGCCAAGTCAGTATCTGAAGCAGTAAACATGCTTCTATCCATCTCTTCTTCATAACTTAGAACCTCACTATCTGATTTTATCTCATATCCTAGACCAATTTTACATTTTGAGCTCATGCCACGGTTTATTAACTTTGACAAATTTTGAGAAGAATTTTTCCATTTGTCTACTATTTGCTGTAATTCTTCTTTTTCTTTAAGAGCTTTTTCACCAATTCTCCTATACTTTTTCAGTTTTTCATCTTTAGCATATATCTCATTATCCTGAAAAGTAAGTTTTTGGTTTAAATTGGCTAGTTGTATTTGAAGTTTATCAACCTAAGCTTCTAAAGTTTTGACACCATTTTCATAAGCAAGTATTTTAATCTCTTGTTCTTCTATTTGATTTGTTTGTTCATCACATATGGCTTTAACATTGTTGCAAGTATTTTAATCTCTTGTTCTTCTATTTTATTTGTTTGTTTATCACACATGGCTTTGACATTGTTGTATGAATGAATACACAGTTTAGAACATAGAGATACCTCAAAGTTAGAGCTTATGGCCATTAGAGCATGGTTGGTAGGTTCCTCCTCATCAGTGTGCTCCACCCAATTGATAATGCCATCATCCATTGTCAGCAGACCAACCTGGCTTGTCTCCTTCTTGTTCACCTCCTCCGGATACATCCTCTTCTTCTTCTCTTCAGAAGTCACTTTGCTGTGCATTCTCTAGCAAAGTGACCATTGTTGTTGCACTTCCAGCATACAAGTTTAGACTTATCATAACCAACTGGCTTATTTCCATTGTATTTAATGTTCTTCCAGTTTTCTTGAAGAACCTTTTCATCCTGAGTGCAATCATGGCCAGTTGCCAGTTGATATCCATTTCTTCAATATCAACATCATCAATCTGATCAAGATCATCATGTATGAGATATCTTTCATCAGATCTTTTTTGCAAAAAGAGAGTAGAGAACTTCATCAGCAAAGCTAGCAGGGTTATCTCTCTCCTTGTTGTTAGAGGAAGAAGCATAACTGCCAGAGTTAAAATTGCTAGAACTAACTCTGTTAGCACTGGTCTTGCCTTGTCCAACAAAGGCAACATTGGCTGCACTGGATGATGATTTTGAGCTTCCTTTGACATCTTGTTCAAAAACCCTAATATTGTTGAACAAATCATCAATTGACCAATCATCAACACCTTCTTTTATCCTCATGCTCATGGTCACATTTGTCCATTCTTGAGGCATAGATCTAAGAAACTTATGGTTTGCATCTTCAGTAGATACATGAGAACCATGAGCTTCTAGTTGAGAGAGTAGGTGTTGGAAACTTTCATAACCTTTTTCAAGCCCTTCAGAACTGCTCACTGTGAATGCCTCAAATTGCTGTTTGAGTATAGCTTTCTGCATCTTCTTGGAATTAGCATTCCCTCCAAATCTGATTCGAATTGCTTCCCAGATCTCTTTGGCATCACCCATCCCATGGAACCTTATTAGGTGTTCTTTTGGAATGGCCATCAGAAGAATGGTCCTAGCTTTCCTTTCTTTTTCTACAGCATGTATCTCTGCAGCAGTGATTGGTGGAAGCACTTTAACAGTACCATCCTTGCCTACAGAGATCAGTTTCTTTGAGTTTCCATTCTGTATGACTTTACACACATCATTATCTATGTATTCCAGATAATGTTCCATCTCCATTGCCCATATATCATACTCTTTCTTTTTAAGAATTGGGAGTTTGATATTGGCCACAGGTACAAGTTGTTGTTGCTGCTTTGGCTTTTCATTGTCAGAGACAGCATCTTCATGGTTTGATTCTTCAGCATCAGAATCACTGTGACGACTAGAGAATTCATCAACAGGTTTAGACATCTTTTTTTTGGATTTTTTTTGGTGAGTGTTTGAGTGGTTGTAGATCTGTGTTTCTTCTTACTCAGAGTCACTCAGTGAGGCTCTGATACCACTTGTAGGTCCAAAGATTTGGATCTTAGTAGCCTTTGTAAGACAATAGATACCTTGGATAAATCCAAACTATCTATATGAGAAACTCTAAACAATGTATACTTGATGTTAACGCGGAATATTAACACAAGCAGTAAGAACAACACACAGAATTACTAACTTTATATTCTATTAATCTCTTGAAAACTTGGCATAGAACTCAATGCCGTAGGGTTCCTTTTATACTATAAGGAAACCCTAATTCTACAAACGTGTGAAAGGATGCATGCATATCTTCTCCTAAGATATCTAACCGCGTGCATATCCCTTTCTATAATATCTCCTAAGATATCTAACTTGTTCAGCAAAATAGACTTAACTGAACTAACATAAACAGACTTAACTCTAAGTTATCAGAATTAACTTAGTACTGGCAGACTTAACTATCTACCCGACTTAACTAAACTAATCAGACTTTTAAGTTTGTTACAAATAATTCCCAATAACATCTACCAAAGTGGTTACTACTGGTACTAGCGATACTCCATCGGATGGGGAGGATGGATCGGTTAATGTGATTCAAAGTGATAAATCAAAAGGTATGGGGCATGTTTCCTATGATAATGGTCTAAATGGTGAAACCAAGTAAGAAAGTTGCTAACTTTCGTATCTTAATCGCCCTGGCTGGTAATCAGGCTGATATTACCATATCAATAGAATCAGTCCTAGATGTTAAGGAGTGTTTTGAGAACTTTATTTAGGGGTTTTTTTGGCCAAGAGAGTTGTGTATCCAGTGGTTGAAAACTATGTTAAGAACACGTGGAGTCGATTTGGTCTTGTTCCTATTATGATGAATTCGAAAGGTATTTTTTTTAAATCCAGTTCTAATATGGTATGGAATCAATGCATGACAATGGACCATGGTTGATACGTAATGTGCCATTGATTCTTCGCAAGTGGACTCCTTTAGCAAATGTGTCTAAGGAAGACTTGATCAAAGAGTGTACCGGTTTTGGTTAAACTTCATGATATCCTTCTCACGACATTCGGGGAGGATGGATTGAGTGTCGTTGCTAAAAAACTTGGTACTTCATTGATGTTAGATACTCATACAACCTCAATGTGTATGGAATCATGGATTCGGTCCAATTTCACAAGAGCAATGATTGATGTTCATGTTGATGTTGAGTTAAATGACACTCTTTTTGTGATAGTGCCTAAAACTGAAGGTAATGGATATATCTTGCATTCTATTCAATTTGAGTATGAGTGGAAGCTGACTAGATGTTCAGCTTGTAATTTATCTGGTCATTCGTTGAATCAGTGTCCTAAGAAAATTGTATCCTTTTCGAACGTGAAGAATACTAAGAAAACCGATTCACACGTGTTGAAGAATGTGAAGACTCAAAGGCCTGTACGTGGAATACATAGTGGTTCGAAGTCTCACATGGTATATAAACCAGTTCAACCTAATAAGAAGACAGAGATGGCACAAGAGAAAACAAAGGGAGTGAATGTTAAAAAATGTACAGATATTACTAGTACTTCAAAATCTTTTGAAGCTTTAGGCGATATGGCGGACGTGCATGACGAAGGGGTATTGACTGAATTAAAACTCCTATCACACAAGAAGTGGGTTGTATAGATGAAAATGGGCAAAAGATAAACATACGACCCAAGGCACTATTCGGTCATCTGATCAAGAATCAAATATTGAAAAGGAGGTGAATTTGGAATCGGCATCTATTCCTAGTACTTCAATGGGAGATCAAGAAGGTAATTCAGATAGAGAAGTTGAGGAGGTAAATTATGAAACTGCTCGATTCATGGCTTCCTTAGGGAAACGAGCTGGAGGTAGTACAAATGATGCAAGCTTTTTTGAGAACGAAGATTATGATATTCATGATAGTTAAGAGAATGATGCTTTTGGATTAACCGAACAACAGTTGGTATTCTGAAATGCATTCGATATCACTCTTCAAGGTCAACTTAAACGATAGGGTTATTGTTGGTGTCATAGTGAGTCAAATGTAATTTTATCGTTAGTAGTTGGTTTTATAGCAGGTTCATAAGTCTAAGTGTCATTCTTATGTTAGGTATGGTGTGAAGCACATAAGGTGCGTTTGTTTTCGCCTATGTAAACGGGCTGAGATATATGAGTTCACCCACATCCTATGTACTTAAACTCTTTTTTGGAGTAATATATTTACCGGAGAAACCCTTTACAAAAAATAAAAATAAAAAATTGTGGATGTCAGTTATATATTTTGATCATTTTGCTGATCCGGAGATCCAGAGACAGCGTGGTGCACGTTCCGTTGGTTGCAACATCTGCTTCTAAGCTATTGCATAAATAATGTGAATCCAGTGAGGGAGCTTGAATAATTTTATAGGAGGGGCGAAATTAAAGCTGCCTAATTTTGGAAAGGCCAAACTACACAATTGTTCATATATAACAAAATTTATGGGTAATGTAATATATATAGAAAAATACATATAAAGCTACTTGAGGGGGCCACCGCCCTTCTAGCCAATAATGACTAAAATGATGAACGTACACCCTTGTCCAACTTCTATTGAACAAAATAAAATAACACACAGGTTTACATGAGTGTTCATCGCGGTTCATATATCGTTCTAAAATTTGCTAAAAGCACTTTTTTTTTTTTTTTTTTTTTTTTTTTTTTTTTTTTTTTTTTTTTTTTTTTTTTTTTTTTTTTTTTTTTTTTTTTTTTTTTTTTTTTTTTTTTNTGGGGAAAAAAAGTTACAACGAAAAAAAATACGAAATAAAAAAAACACAACACAAATCAAACCACGACATAACGGAAATTACGAAATACAATTAAATCTAGTGATGAGGTTGCAAGTTATATTTTTTTATGATTCGGTCCTTTTCTTCATTGATCCAATCCACGACGTTGGGATCCTTGCCGGCAGTTTCAAGCAACAAAAACTTCATCTCTTCCAACCTTGTTATTGTTTCATCTTTTTCTGCGGCCGCCGATACGCCATGGATATGTCTTGCCATTTTATACGATACTCTTGTTGCATAGCCTCCCCGAATTGGATTGACGAAAAAGATCCTCCGGTACTTACTCCCCCCGGTACTTGTCGTGCTCTCGGATTTGGCTTTTTTCGAAGCACGCTTTTTGCCCATTGGACATGGTTGTGCATTATGACCAAACAACGCCTCGTTTGTTTGGCGTGAATCCTCACCAGTTAAATCTAGCGGATCTAGCGGATCCCATTTTTTATGAGCACGCAAAACATCCCAAACCTCCTCGTTATTAAACGGCGCCGATTTGTGCTCGTCATGATACATTTCTTTCGCCCGTTTAAGGACATCCATCTCATTTTCCCCACTTTTTGTTCGCGTTGCGAACGTTTGAAATACGCGTTGAACTTTGTGCAATCACGTTTCAACGTTTCCCACTTGCCTTGTATCATATCCTTGTTGCGTTTTTGAAATTTTTTTCTATTGAACTCATTTTGTACCCATTACCCCGTATCACGAGATTGTGCATGCCCGACTTGTGAATCCTCGGTAACGGCCATGTAACAATGTGCAAGTAATTTTTCCTCACTTGATTGCCAACGTTTATTGGCGAATTTCCTTTTCTTCATCCTCATCGATTGGTTGGGGATTTTTTGGACTTTCGTTTACCACGACTTTCGGGCTTTGGCGGAGACGTAGGTGTTTCGGGAACTTCATTTGTTTCGGTTTGTGATTGTTGCGAATGTTGTGAGAATTGTAAATTTTGGAAATTCGAGTTTAGTGTATTTTGTTGGCTTTATTCCCAATGTAGCATTCATTGATGTCGTAGGTAAAGTTCTTGGCTCGACAAGCCGAGTGGGTTAGGGATAAGGATGTTTTGTGATGATGAACCCGTGTTCGGGTTTGAAGATGAACCCGCGTATGGGTTATTCCACCCACCTAGGAGATTCATGAACGAATCGTCGTCGTTGTTGCCTCCCGACATTTTTTTAGCAAATAGAAGTATATGATTGATTAGATTGAGTAGTCGAAGTGTGAAAAAAAATTGTGTGGTTATTGGGCATTAATAGTGGTGGGAAAATGGTTTTGATTTTTTTAGTCAACGTACCCGTTAGTATACGTTAGGGGACTGAAAGTGTAATTTTTTTTTCCTTTTTTTCTCTTTTTTTTTGAAAATAACGGCTAGTTTGGCCGTTTTAAGGGGTTGAAGTGACTTTTTTTATTTATTATTTTTTTTAACTCTTTGTGCCCCTTAACATTGCGTTAACCACTTAACATGGCACGTTAACGCGAGTTTCACTTGGACTAACGGTGTGGTTAACGCCATTTTAACGCAGCAAACTTCCACTTTAACGCAGCTCCTGCATTACGACACCAAGTGCTCTTAGGTGCTTTAGTTTGGTGGCTGTGTAGTTTCTAATAACTTGTTGGTTCATAGGCTCTTGGCATTTGTCTTGGTTATGTTGGTTGCCGTTGGGCTGTATTAAATTTTTATACCTGAGTGAAATAATTTTTTTTATCGTATCAATTTGTGTCCAAATCATAATAGAACGAATGACTCTGGAATTATAGATAAAATTAGCGTATACAAACTGAATAGTGATACAAATCAACCTCAAACAACCTTGTTAAAGTCACAATTTCTCTTTTGGATGCTCATATATACCAAATGGATTGCCTACTACTGCTCGGTATGTAATGTTGTTCATGAGGACATAAATCGTTATACTGCTTAGCTTGACTTCCTGAGATACTACGAGGCAGGTCCCTCCTGCTTTCATTTTGATGGTAACCTTGCCCGTATGTGCTAACTAAGCCGTTTGGCTCAGGCAGTCAAGTATATGAACTTATGAAGCTTCGATCACATGCAGTTTTGGCTAGGATTGTATGGTTTGGCAGACTTTTTAAGATTCGGATCCTCTCACGATGATATGATTATAATAAGTTATGTTGGTAAATGCTGTGAAAGTAAATAAAAAAATGGGTCCTCACTTTTTACCACGAGGTAGACTCTCTTCTGATTATTTACTGTTTCTAACTAGACAACATAATCCACTTTTAGAAAAATGTTCAAGATAGATAAAAAAAATCAAAAAGAAATAAATAAGCAATCCTGACCATTTAAATTTTCAACGTTCATCAAATCCCGTTGGATTCATTCGTAAAAGAATTTATTTGGTATAAATTCCTTTAATCCAAGGTCCAGAAAAATCACAACATATGTGAAATTTCTTTGTCAAAAATCTAATTCCGGGTCAAAACTGACCTCAGCAGGTCAAGGTACCCTTATATGAGGGGATGGTACCGCTAAATTTAACGGTACTGTCAGACCGTTGTTTGCTGAGACAGTTTATCTTGTTTCAATTCTCACTGTATTCAAAAGCACTATTGAAACCCACTGATGCGCGTGATGTGTCGTTGTGGTTTAGCAGTATTAATGCCTATTCAAGTTTTAAATTTATAATTTTATATTTAGCCGACTTATCAATAACACACACACTTAACGAGCAGTGTACCCGGTCAGTATGAATATAATGGTAAGTAGAGTGTCGATCACTAGGAGTGGAACGTATTATCTAATTAACCTAATCAATATTTTAATATCCTAAGTTAGTTTTACAGCCTAATCTAACGAAAGGGGGTTCAGCCTAAGAGACTGGCACAAATTTGGTTATATTAAACAGTAAATTAGACTAATGAGCATGAATCACCGAATAGCATACACGTACACAGATAGATAATTAGAAGCAGAAAAAGGCCAGTCCTGATAGTTAAGTAGCTTGTCACTTGTTTTATTGCTAGTTTTATATGAAGCGTATCGTAATCTAATCTGTCTCGTTGGATCTCATTATATCGGCGAGTAAACCTTTAATGATCACTTATGTCTATCCTACTTATCTAAAAACATCAGCTAAATAGGCGAGGAGCATTTATGGCAGCCTACAGGCTCAGCTAGACACAGAGGTTATCAAAGCACTAATATAAGTCACCAAAAACATCATCATATAAACTTTAATTGATGGGAAAGCAATTTTAAGGGGAGCAGTATTGTGGCCACAAGCCCATCAATCCTAATGAATAAAAGCGTACAATAAAACAAAACTACTTAATGAATTAAATACATGCAGGACCTTCTTACAGCTCTAATATCTTCATTTGGGGTGTGTCTTGTGTTGCTTTTTTGACTGAACTCGACTCCTTAAGGTTATGTTGCATACAAAATTCGTCTAGGTCTTGGGGTATTTATAGTTTCTGTCTAAGGGCTCGATGCGGCGCATTGAGTAAGTAGATGCGGCGCATCGACTTAACTTCGCGTGGGGTTCAAGATTAATATATTCTGAAATATTTGTACACCGTCTTCAAATGCGGCGTATCTTGATTCTTGTATCCGGCGCATGTCCTTCAGTATCTTGGATTGAATCTCGTGAAATCTTGATAGTGATACGCCGTATGTCAGAAGTGTAATGCGGCGTATCTGGAGCAGAACGAGCTTGATCATCTTCGTTGACCAAAGTTTCATATGCAGCGCATGATAGAATTACATGCAGCGCATTCTTCAAAGTTAGGCAATGGTCTTCGAATTCATCTAAGTATGATATTGCGGCGTATCTGTTGAGAGAGATACGGCGCATCTTCTGGATTTCAGTAGACTTTTGACATCTCACTTGTTTTGCTCCATGATTAGTCCAAAATTGCCAAGTTTCACCTATTGCTTGTTTTTACATGGTAATTACTAAAGTAAACATTAAAGTACCTATTCTCATAAATAATATAGTAAAACAAGTCAAATAAATAGGATAAATGATGATAATAATATGTACTTATTTGAGTTCATCAAATATCCCCCCACTTGAACTTTACTTGTCCTCAAGTAAACCTTAGATTTAATCTTATGAAAATGTATCCTAAAAGGTATTAAGATTTATTTTTATCATTAAGCACGTATTCGTTTTATCATAATCATACAACCAAACACTTAACGAAGTAGAAAGAAAATAATTTTTCAATATAAAAGCAATTCTAAATCGTTTAGTTGCTTAGTTGTGACGAATATTCTATCATAAGCTTGACAAGTATACGCATATCCCCCACTAAAGCTAAGGAGTAACAAGTCTAAAGTGGTAAATAGGGTTTTGAGGCTTAAGGGTTGAACCTAGCTTCGTTCAAACATCTCCTGCATAAACTTAGTAGATCGCGGGCGCGAGTCTTCGACGTTTCAACTAACGGATGGTCACTAGTGCACTTCTTGGATCGCTGACGCGTTATTTGCATAACGGATGGTCACCAAGTCACACACTAGATCGCTAGCGCGTTAGTCAATTAGTCTAATACTCGGATGGTCACTACCTTACTCATACATTTAATATTCTCACTTAGCCATCATCATATCCGGATGCTCGAAAGCTAACAATGAATATAAAAATACAGTTGGGTAGGGATAACATTTAGGATATAAATTGGTGTAAAATAAAGAATAAACAAACAAATAGATCAAAATCCTAAGTGTGGTTAATTACTTTCACAACCATCCCATGAATAAGACTCATATCATTGAATAACTCACGCTTTTGACTCATGTAACTCACGCTATAGGTAGACACGAATTATACTCAACAAAATCTTAAACAAAGAATAAACATTAGCTGGCGTTCCCATAATGGCCAACTCCCATTCAATCCATAAATATAATACAACAACAAATAGTGGTGATATCTCCAACTTAATACAAAACTTTACATAAGTTGGGTAAATAAACTTCCAACTTCTTCTCTTTCTTTTACATTTCTATTTTTTCGATTTTTTTAATTATATATGTGTAAAATTTCACAACTTTTTCTATCACGATTTTTCTGGATAATTTTTCCATACTTTTCATAACTTTCAGAAATAACTTTAATAGTGAAAGTAGTAAACACATGAAAAATAAACTAAAATTATACAATATGTACTTTCACTCCAATTGCATTGTGCAATTTCCCGACCTAACCAAAAATAATGAATTACGCACGCGAGCACATGTATTGTAAGGAAACACAATTTGCCTAAAGTAACTAACCACGGATTTTAATCTACAGGATAGGCTAAGGTGTATGGGTGTAACGAAACATTTTAACAAAGGTGTAAGAAACGAAAGGAATGGCTCTGAGGATTTTTCTAGGGGTATCTTACTCTAAAAGTGAGAGTAAACAAAAGGGTTTATACGGGGGTTAACTAACCAATGTAGTTAGTTAATATCACATAACATATAAAGGCTTTTTTGGTGTAATCCTAGAAATTTACCAAATTAGACAAGTCACTCCAATTATATCAATAATACTCATTATGGTGGTCTCGAATAGTATACAAGCCAAGTTCTAAAGTTTACAAGTCAGCGGCACACTAAAGTTTTAATTATTGGAAGAAATAAGGTTATGTGTGCGGTTATGTAATTTAGACTTAAACAAAAACATACTAAAAATTTTTAAATTTTGATATATTAAGCGCATTTTGAGCATATTTTGAAAACTTTATGACAAGTAAGCGTTCTAATTCTCTATCCCCCCACTTAAGTTAAGCAACGTCCTCATTGTTTGTGTTAAAGGTTAAAACTGGAAAATAAAAGAATTAGAACGGAAAAACTTCCTTGATATTTGCTCGGAATGATCCTCCATTGCGTTTATGAGCAAAAATCAACTTTCTTGTAGATGAGAACGTTTAAGCTTCATGAATGATGTTTCCACAGAAAGTGCAGGAATCTATAATACCACCAAGACTTTAACACACCTGAGTTAAGAAGGTTCACACTTGCATAATATATTAGTAGTTAGTGAAAATAAAACCTAAAAAATAAACTGTAAATCATCAGGTCAGTCGATACGTCGCATCCTATGGAAGAAGATGCGCCGTATCGAGCCTGGAATTAATAATCAGAATAAAAGATGCGNTAAGCTTCATGAATGATGTTTCCACAGAAAGTGCAGGAATCTATAATACCACCAAGACTTTAACACACCTGAGTTAAGAAGGTTCACACTTGCATAATATATTAGTAGTTAGTGAAAATAAAACCTAAAAAATAAACTGTAAATCATCAGGTCAGTCGATACGTCGCATCCCATGGAAGAAGATGCGCCGTATCGAGCCTGGAATTAATAATCAGAATAAAAGATGCGTCGCATCCTTAACCAGGGATGCGCCGCATTAAATAAACTGACAGAATGTTTTAAAGTCTAAAAATAAAAAACGCAGAAAAATAAAAAGATATGACCAGTGCAGATGATACGCCGCATCCTATGAAAGAGATGTGCCGCATCTTCTGCAGGTCTGAGAGACTCGACACAAAACAGAAAAATAAAATAAAAATTCCGGGTTGTCTCCCGGTTAGCACTTGTCTTTATTCCAGAGTCTTCAAGTTAGACTCACGTTCAGCTCCTATTTTGTTCTTGTCACGTGCCATCCTTCTTCCTTCATTCGAAAGATGTCGTAATAAACTTGTGTAACATTCTCTTCTGTACGTGTAAGCTCATTGAATTCGATACTCTTGATAGCAGCATATTCTTCCGATGGTCCAAAGGAATACTTAGTCACCTCGAATTTTTTTAGCTGTAAAGGTCGAGAGTTTCTGATATGGTATCCCGAGAAGTTGGCATTTTCTCTTCTTGAATGATTCAATTTTTTCGTTGACAAAGTTAGACTCTTGATTACAAATAAGATAATCTTCAAGTTCGTCCGTGAGTTCTTCATCATTTTCTTTATTTGATTTCGGAAGATCTTCCCCAACATCTTCGATAGGATGATAACTGTCCTCACTACATGAATCGTAATCGCCTTGAAGTTTTTCCCATTCTTTCTGAAGTCTCCATTGTAATTTGTCAAGCTTTGTATAATCATTGAAGCTTTTATTTACCCATTCCAAAAATGTCATGTCCTTAGGATCGCGAAGTTCCTTAAGTCCTTCTATTCTCGCTTTCTCTTGTAAAGCTTCGCTTTTTCTTTCACCATCTTCAACCAAATCATACCAGCTGTAATCAGCAAAGCTTACATCATTCCCGTTTCGCGTCATACCAATCAAATTTCAACCATTACAGATTCCTTCATTCCTCCAGTCGCAGCTAGGCCATTCACAAGTTCCATCCTTAAAGCGAATAGGCTCACAACTATGCACCAATTCATCATAATATACTGGTTTATTAGGGACCGAACTTGATTGTCCCATTCATATAGCCAAGTATTTTTGAATGCTTCGAAAGTCTTGAACCCCGGCAAGTCTCTAGTGAACAGATCAGTATCAATTTTTAACAAATAATTAAACTCATTAAATTCTTTGCATAAAGGGGTTTCATAATCAAACAAGTTTGTTTCAATTCTAAACAATTCACCCTCTTCATCTTCCATCTCTTCTTCGTCATTCCCTACTCTCCAATAATTCCAAAGCTAATTCTTCAGAGATGGACTCATTTTTCCAGGGTAATGAAATTTAGATCTCAACCAACAGGTGAACTCTTGGCTAAATTTCTCCAAAAACTTAATTTTAAGCTCAACCCAAATGGTAATAGGTTTGTTGAGTTCAAAGTTCAGCCAATGCATTGCTTCCCCTGCTAGTGTATTTGGAAAGGCTCAGAGCATAAATTGGTTATAGGTCATATTCTTTGTTTTGTAGATTTATCAATTTCAAGGATTCTTTCCATGTGTTCATTAGCGTCTTCATTCTTAAACCCGCGGAAGGCGTTATCTCGTAATAAATTGACAAATTGCCCTCTTATAACAAATGTGTTGTTACCTTCGAACCATTGTTTGGCAATCCTGACACTATTGTTAGCTTGTGTCATATCTCTGGTTGGCAGCATCGTTGTTTCTGGTGCTTTCTGAAATCAGCATAAAACTATCAGTAGGATTTGTTCAAGAGATTATGATATCAGAAAATTAACAATGAAAACGGAATACGAAAAATAAAAGTTGCTGATATCTGCAGACGATGCGCCGTATCATGGAAAAGGGATACGCCGTATCTTATTACATTAAAACTAAAATCAGACTTTTATTCAAAAGACAGATACGCCGCTTTTTTTGAATTAGAATGCGCCGTATCAGTTAAACATCAAAAATCAGTTATATTTATAATAATTAAATCCGCCGCATAAGCAGAAGCTAATGCGCCGTATTTTCGTTACGTTCCAAAATACAAGATTTTTAATTCGGTAAATGCGCCGTATCGATAGAAATCGATACGTCGCTTCTGTTTAATTAATTCGAAAATAATTTTTAATTTTAAATATATATTACGCCGTATCTGCAAAAACAGATGCGTCGCATGGCGTTAGGGTTTCGAATGATTTTCTTATTAAAAACAGAATACGCCGTATCTTGGGGAAAAGATGCGCCGTACTCGAATTATTAAACGCGTTATATTTATAAAAAAATTAGAACGCAATACGCCGCATCTGAGTTACAGATGCGCCGTATCGTTTGTATCTTCATAATACAATGACAGCAGTTAGTACAGAAAAACAAAGAAAAATAAAATAAATAAAAATTACAAAAATTACAGAAAATAAAAACAAACAAAAACTGAAAATATGCAAATTAAATAATGAATGCAATCTAACTAATATACAACAAGTTAGTGGTTAGAATCTAAAAACCTAATAAAAAGAAAAATCTAATTAAAATACTAAACAAATTAACAGATAATAACAATTCACTCCCTAGCAACGGCGCCAAAAACTTGATGCGCATGATGTGTCGTTGCGGTTTAGCAGTATTATTGTCTACTCAAGTTTTAAATTTATATTTAGCCGACTTATCAATAACACACACACTTAACGAGCAGTCTACCCGGTCAATATGAATATAATGGTAAGTAGACACTAGTACAAAAATGGCCTTTCGTCACACATGGTCGATTTTGAACGGTCACACTGTAACATATTTACGTGACTAAATGTAAGAGAATAAAATAAACAGCCACACTCTATCTGACTTGTTTGACCATTTCAGAAGATATATGTCACACATTTGTGTATTTATGTGACTAGAGGGTAACTGGTAAATATTTTTTGATCATTTAGTCACATTTAATTTGGGACGTGTGACCGATACAAATCAGCTTTAAACATTAGTCACACTACAGATATACATATGTGACAAATATATGTCACACAATTGAAGAGTGTGACCAAAATAGATATATAGTCACATGAAGTAATTGTGTATGTGGCTAAATTATATACTCAAGTTTGTCACATATTATTTAAATGTGACTGCTAGTTTTTGTTGAAAATTTAGCCACATATGAATAAAATGTGTGACAATTGAAAAGTAAGTTTGAAACATTAGTCACGATATGTATTTAAAAGTGACATAATATATGTCACACACTTTAACAGCGTGACCAAATTTTATATATGGTCACACATTTATATCTTAAATTAGTCTTTACAAAGTTTTTCCTAAAATTTGGTCCTCCCCCCAAATATTTTTATTCTATCCCGCCTTAATTTTTCCCATAATCAAAATCACATTTTTGGATCCTCTCCAACCTTTCACATTCAGCCACACCATCTTCATAAACACTAAAATTTTGTGAAATTTTATTATCCTCCCGCCAGGTTTTTCCCCAAAAATCAAAATACTTTACAATAATCCCTCTTGATCTCCCACCCCTCTTTTCACAAAAATCAAAACCCTAAACACATTTATCCTCTTATCAACGCCCCCTTTCTTTTTGTCACTTGCTAATCCATTTTATGGTTGCTTCATCTCTAGGAGTTCCATCTAAATTCACCATAAACAAGGTATGTAAACATCACCTACAATCAATTTTGTCCAGAAGTTCCTTCAAAATTTTCAATTGACCCACATAAAAGAAAATTAATAGTCACAATTCTTTCTCTCCATCTACAGTACTACTACCAAACCCTAACTAGCTATCATAGCACCAGCCGCCATTACAGTACTACCACCAAACCCTAAGGAGCAGGTCCAAAAGGCTCATACACGAGCCTTGGAATTGGAGAAGCAGGTTTGTTTGCAATGATTTTTTATTTATCTATAGTTTTTTTTCCGAATATCTGCATTCTGTGGTGGTTTATAGG
The DNA here is from genome assembly GCA_014162995.1 of Artemisia annua. Taxonomy (NCBI): domain Eukaryota; kingdom Viridiplantae; phylum Streptophyta; class Magnoliopsida; order Asterales; family Asteraceae; genus Artemisia; species Artemisia annua. The sequence continues at coordinate 5,192 of LBNU01017246.1, read as the reverse complement.
TTTATGTTTCTAATTGCAGGTGGAGAAACTTCAGTTGGAATTGGATCTCAAGGCCGGGTTAAGGAAGGTGTTGATAAAAACGGTTTATCGGCTTGCCTATAGGAACAGTGTAGGTTGTTGTCCATTGTTAGATGAGTCCAACGGGAGGTGTAATTTGTTCATTGCTAAAAAGTCCAGTTAAAGTCGTTTACCTATCTTAATGAAGAACAAGAACTGGTATGATTTATGTTAAAATGCTTGGGGCTTGTTGCTCATTGTGAAGATTTCATCAACTATTTCACTAATGAATTATTTTTCCATCTTTGACACAGGTTTTACCTGAGATTGGGTATCAGTTAACAACTATTCTGAACAGATCCAGAAATGGGGTTGGATTTGCAACTTTCATGCAAAGAGTTCAGTGTCCTTTAAAAAGTAAATCAGATTCTTCTTCTTCTATTTTTGGAAAATATTGCGTATTTTTAAACATATACATAAGGTTTTTCCCCTACTTATTTGCACAACCAGCCGTCTGTTGCCACACTCATTACAGTAAGTTAAATATTTAACTCGATCGTCATTTTTTGTTTTGTTTTATTCATATAGCATTATCCATGCATATATTTTAAATGGAAGAGACCATGTCATACAGAAACTTTTGAGAAACTCAGTATAATAATGCTTCAAATCAGCAAAATGATTTATAAGTGGACACGAGCCCTGTTTTTATCTTCTAAAATCCTCTTATATGTTCGTATAGTTAGTTTCTGCTTTCCTCCTAGTTACACGAACCTTTTTTTTATTTGTAATGTACACAAGGAAGAAGCTTTTCTTTGCATTTTTATTAGTATAAAGGATTACATATCTATATTATATTTGAACACACAGGTTCCATGTATTTTGGTTGCCAATTTAACATATGCGGATCTCCTAGAATTTCTATAGTAGGTATGAAACATAGTTCTTACTGTCTTAAGAGGTGTTTGAGCTGTATCTTTGTATTTTTGGTCGATAACTTTCTTTGTGCAATCTAATTCTAATATAGTCTATCTATCAGCTTGCTGATACTGATACCACCACAAACTTGTTAACGATGTAGATCTTGTAGAAACAAAGACTAGTGTTTTCTCATTTGTTGTGAATAGGTCATGGTTGTTTTTATTTGATAATCATGACCGATAAGATAATACGGAAGTGATACATTTGTAGTATTTAAGAATGTATTTTTTTAAAATCAAGCTGTATTGGTAGATCAACTAAAAAAACTGCTGCAAAATATAGCTCTTGTGGAAAATCTATGTGGCTGTTGAGATGGGAGTTTATCAACTTGATATGTATTCCTTGTTTATCAACCTGTATTGGTGGCTATACCGTGCGTCTAATTAGTCAGATGGTGGGTTATTGCTGTTACAAAAAAAAAGTTGTCTTATATACCATATATATGTTGTAGCAAGATTGATTTGGATTCATATTTATGCCTGTTATCTCAAACATATGGACTGTTTTTATGGAAGGTGTCTAATAAAATTTGGATTAATAGTTAGTTAATGGCCTAATGGGTTTTGTATAGACTTTTGGGTGTTATGGTTTTGGCTTGGAGGTCGGGTATTGCTTTTGATAGTTACTTCCAGTTTTTCTAGATTCAGCCCAACACATATGATAAATAAGCATCATCTCTATGAGTGGCTTTTGAATCTTACCTGTCATCTTTCTTGAATAAAATAACTTAAGATCCACCCATGAATCATGCCAGTTCAATACGTTCCTGGTTGGGATTGCCATGGTCTACCTATCGTGTTGAAAGGCAAGTGATAGTTTGTTGCTAGGTTTTATTTTCTTCTTGTAACTCTTAGATTCAATCATGGGTAATCTTATGTTGAATTATCTTAGTATTGCAGTCATTGGACCAAGATGTGCGTAAAGGGCTAACACCAATAAAATTGAGAGCAAAAAAGCTAAATTTGCCAAAGCAACGTTGAAGGCTCAAATGGCGTCATTCAAGGTCAGTTTAAACAACAAATTTACACAACTAAAGATCCTACATAAGGTCATGTACTTTTACTTATTTAAATGTAGTATCGATGTTTTTGGTACGTATTCAAGCAATTAAGGATTAATAGAACATTAACATTTTGTTGTTTTTCTACAGAGATCTGGAGTATGGGTTGATTGGGATCATCCGTATCTCACCGTTGATCCAGAATATGAAGCTGCTCAAGTAAAATGAGGCTGTAGCTATATTATTGTTATATTGCTGTTGTTATCATTATCATATGAATCCTTTTGGCCTTCCAGATTGAAGTGTTTGGGCAGATGTTTTTCAAAGGGTGTACATGTTGAATCTATTTAACCTTGATAGATCTTGTAGCTCTCGTTGATCGTTAGCAGTGTCTATGTAATCACAAACACTCTAATAGAGAATCTCCAAAGCTTGTACTCTAATGCGGAAAACAAATACAAGCATAAACAATAAATACTAAGAACACTTAATCCTCTATGGATTATATATTGAAAACTTGTACACTCGTTCGTTACATCAAACATAAACTTGTGTTCCTTTTATAGACAAGGAACCCTAACCTAAACCGTTTCCCAAGAAACGTATCTTCTATAAACTTTAAATAATATGCATTATCTTTTCCTAATATAACTCATGCATATCCTAACTACATTACATAATACGCGGTTTTACTAAGTCCACAGAAACTAAACATGCTGAACTATGTCTTCAGCAGTATTCCCTTTCAGCAATAATCATCAGTGAATTCACATTGCAGCAGTAACATCAACAATCCTCCCCTGAATCTGAATTGGACCTGGTTAGTTCAGATTCATCTGATAGAGTCGTTAAACAAGACACTAGAGGATTGTCTTCAACATCAGCAGCACACAGAAATCAAAAAGATAACATTTATGATGAATAAGCTGGAAACACATAATTTGGATCAATCATTATGACCAATTGATACATCAAAACGATTCAGTTCATACTATCTCACTCAACACCAGTGTATTAATCGCCTGAGAGGTGAATCATATTGAAAAATAATGGATTTGATATGTCTCTTCCAATAGCCATTACTATATGGAGAGCCAAATGTTAGTCGAAACTATGGGACACTGATAACCTAGATTTGAGTAAAATCAATCAATATAAACGGAATTGTTGTCTTACCTGGAGCCGATTTTTGCTCAGGACTAGCCAATTCTTAAAGGATAAAACACCCTAGTGAATGATAACAATATGATTCCCACTGCCTTTACCACAAGCATAACTTATGGCTACGTCAATTCTGTAGGATATTCAGAGAATATAGATCCATGGTGAATTGATGACATTCAACTCTCAGCAATTAAGCATGGGTGAGTTGAGTACCCTATGTTTTGCAGAACCATCACATGCTCATCAACAGATTTTGGATTAGTATTTGACCCGTTCTACTTGATTTAAAAGCTCGTACACCTTTGGGACTAGGACCATACTTCTTTTAAGATGGACGATCTGAGTTTCACTTATCAAGGGTTCTGAGTAACCACTCAATAGAGTTTTTTTTAACTAACAAGAAAATCACCTAAAAATTTTTTTTTTTTTTTAGATGATATCAATTTTTTTCTATTTAAAAATTAAAATGAAATAAATCATAAATTTAAACAATACCCCCAAAGAAGTTATATCAATGATGAGGCCCCAAGCTGTGCTTTTTGTTCTTTAATAGCCATTCTTAACATGTAGACGATCTACTCCGTTTTGCTGTATAGCTGATTGAAGTAATCGCCAATTGCCCAGCATTAGTCATGTTCATTGCTCACGGTTGACAACAATCATAAGGAGGATTACTGCACGGCGGTATCCATCTCCAAACATTGACCAGAATTCTCTCTAAAGAGAGGGATAGTAATCTCCGGTCTAACAGCAGGGTAGTGAGAACACTTGCCTAAGCTTTCTAGTAGACTGAACCTACTATGATAGCATTGGTTAAGGAGGGATATAAACTTCCAATTATGAAACCTGGATTCCCATCTTGACGTCCCATATCCAGATGTAGTTCATACAAAACCTCTACTTAGATGAAAATTGGAATCAAACAACACAGTCAAATAACCTTCGCATATACTTTTATCCGATCCATCCTTTGAACGTACTACTTCTAATTCAATCGTACTGGTAGAAAGCTCCATATATTACTATATATTTAATATACCATACTCAGTATTGATCTCCTTTAACGCGATTAAAATATCCCATTGATGGATAACCGTCTTTGCATCCATAAATACAAGCAGAGTATCATTAGATACAAGAATCATGCTGATTTGGGCAGAATCATCAGTTAGCACATATGATTTTACAACACCATCCAACCTAAGCCAATTCCACCACCACTATACAATGCGCTTGCGAGAAAATCCTGTGGTTGGGAGAAACAAAAGAGCACGCATATACAGTAGTACATGATGCACCAGCTCCTGCTCTTTTACTCACCAGCACACCCACCTAGCACCACCTGTTGCCGTTTCCTATCCTCTGACTCAGATACCTCGTGAATTCAGATACCTACTGTAGTTATGTTTTCTATGAGATGTCAACGAAGGACCTTTTTGAACGTCCACCTTCTTTCAACGTTTTCACAGAGGAGATGGAGCGTGTTGTAGCTGGGAATGAGGGCTATTCCAGTATCCTCATAAAAGCCCAAGAGATTGAAAAACCATCTTCCCAAGTATTGGGGGCTTGTTTGTAAGAGGCAATGGATCCTGATACAAAGCGCCGAAGATGTGGAGAACTATCGGAAGAACATGAGATTGATGGGAAGGTATCTTCAGACCCCAAAGGTAAAGCAAGAGGAAGATGAGATTAGGTTTGAATTTTGTTTTGTTTAGAAGATAGAACCAATGTTCTACCTTCTTTATTCTTGAACATGAATAAAACTCTGTAGTTTCGCTATTCATAGATAATCATTCTAAACATGTATGCATATTGTAGATACCTCTGAAAAGAGAGAATAATATATTATCAGCAGATACCACAATCAGCAGAAATACCTATCACAGAACAGGTTTCGCGGCAGGATCCATGTCCATCCGTATGAATGGGCTACAGTAGTTATGGATATTTTAATTATTACGGGTCCTCACTCTTTTTATACTATCATTTAAACGCTGTTTTGACCTAAGACACTGTTAAATTCCTTTCTTCTTCTTTTTTTTTTTTTTTT
>LBNU01017245.1:0-21535 GCA_014162995.1 Artemisia annua | reverse complement strand
GTTTTGACGATCACAAAATGTAAAATCATTAAACATAAGATTACTACGTAAACAAGTATTAAGTTAGTTTATATCATTTTATCAAACTAAATCACTTATGAATAAGCAAGTGCTTAATACATTTCATGATCAAAGGGGTATTTAATTAATTATTACAAAGTTCTTTAAATAATATAAACATATTATATAATTTTGAAAAACACTTTTGGTAATAAAGGAAAATGTTTAAATCATACTAAGTATATGAATTCAAATTTTTAACCAAAATCAGTTAGTTTTTCACCAAATAAACTTTCCCCAGAAAAAGACAAAGAATCTGGCCGTTACAGGTGGTCGGCCCCCTTAATTTTAAGGGGGCCGGCACGCTCCCTGTGTCAGATTCTTTTTCCTATAAATACCACCTCAAACCTGGTATTTTACCTTACCTTTTGCACAAAAGTTTTCAGATCCAATCCTCTCTAAACATCTTTCAAAACCCTTTGATCATAACATTATTAATCCTTGTTTCAAGTGATTCAATCCCTCCCCATCCATCCTCATCCAAAGTGCAAAAGAAGAATACTCCTTCAACATCAAGTTTAAGAAGTATTGTAGATTAGTTTTGTATATTGTGTAAATTATTTGTGAAGTTGTGTTGTGCTTGTAATAAGTAGTTTTAGGTGAAGTAGAAGTTGTGTAGAGAAGAATAAATAGTGTAGTAGTGAAGTGGTGTGAAGTAGTGAAGAAGTTGTGGTGTGTACAAGTAGTGTAGAAGTTGTGAAGAGTTGTGAAATTGGTTCTAGCTAGGATTAGAACCCGACATCTAGCTTTGTATCGTTAATTGTGTAACCGAAAAAGTGTGTAAGTTTTCTCCAGCCACAAGGGAGTTTGTGACATAGTGAAGAAAACTCTCGAGTAGTGACTCGGGAGTGAATAGGAACAAGGAAGGTGCCCTTGTCAGCGAACCACTATAAATCCTTGTGTTGTGGTTTGATCTTCTACTCTCATTCTCTTCATTACTTATTTAAACTCATGACTTTATTTTTCTTTAGTTGGTTAGTAAACTCTATAATGTTCAATATAGTGCAATATGATCACCATAAACTAGAATCGAGTTTTTAAAACAAACTTGTTTTTTATAATTTTAAAAGGAACGTAAAACTATTCACCCCCCTTCAGTGTTTCCATAATTTATCTCCTCATTCCCCCGAGGGTGATTTCTTTTTCTCCTTTGAGTCTTCCATCGAGTACCTTGCTGAGTTTTCATGTGAAGACAAAGTGTTTAATCCAGGTATACTCGATGATGGTAAAATTCATCCTTTGATGAAATTAACTCTAGACGAGAATTTTAAGTCTCCTTCCACTAAGGAACTTTTAATTCAGGAAGAAAATGAATCCCCTTTGCTTATTTCTGATCAAAAAACCCTATTCTTCATGAAGATAAGGACTTTGCTATCATTCCATACTGGGAATGAGGACACTATTCTTGACCCCAGAGGAGAAAATTTCTATCATAAGAGTCTACTTATTGCTAACATGATCCCCACCCTCCCTCCCAAGGTTTTCGTTGATATTATCCCGTCGAGCTTTATTGTGACTTCTCTTCTTTTTCACTCCATTAGGAGTGAAGATTTCATCTTTGACCCCGGCATTTCTGCTACTTAGAGCCGTGGGTATCTCATCGGGGAGCGAGTCAAGCTACGTGACTCGGTAACCAAAAACAAAGCGCTTCGTGGGAGGCACCCCATGCTTATCCATCTATCCTTTTTCTTTTTCTTTTCTTTTACTAATAAATAACCATGAGGAGGGTTCCCTCTTCCATTCTCTTGTGTTTGTTTTGTGCTTGTGTTTTATGTCCAGATCGCCCGAAAATGAAGACTCTCGTGCTCGTCGTGTTGTCCTTTCTCCACTCGAGTCTCATTTTTCGATGCTTCTCATATCCTAATCGTTTCGATTATCGTTTATCTTTTGGCATACCTAATAAACGGCCTTAGATTTACGTAGGTTACCCTTACCTTCGAAACATTGAGGACAATGTTTCGCTTTAGTCTGGGGGGGGGGGTTGAATCTTTCGATTCGATTTTCGCCTTGCATTTTGCCGAGTACTCACGCAACCCCGTTTTTCTGAAAAATCTGAAAAATTTTAATGAAAAAAGCACAAAAAAAATGAGAAAATTTTTAAAAAATTACAAAAATATAATAAGTTTTGACAAAATGTTGACTTTCCGCTGGTTAGAGTAGGAATAAAATTTTGACTTGACCGGGCGTGTTGAGCCCTAGCTTGTTCCCTTAACCAGTTATAATCTATAGGGCTTGATTATAAGGCTAAGCATTCGCGGATCTTATTCTTTAAGATTTTAAATTTGCGAAGAACGAGAAATGATAGATGATATGTGTCTCATTACACATATCTTTTACCTTATTTAACGAACCAAAACGACCAAAAACAACCAAATATACCAAATTATACTGCAAATATCCTTGGATTGTGTTTTTATGTGTTCCAGGTACAAAAGGATTGAAAACAGAGAGAAAACAGATATTTTTCACTACAAAAAAATGGGCTTCTTAGGACCAATTTTTTTGGGACAGATGAAAAAGAGTACCAAATACGTGTATTCGGCACTGTTTGGATAACTGTGCCAAATAATTATGTATTTGGAACCACTTTGTAAAGCCGTTCCAAATACATGTTTATTCGGAACGGTGTCTAGAAACTGTGCCAGATACGCTCGGTATTTGGCACGATGTCTAGAAATCTTGCCAAATACATATGTATTTGGAACGTCTTTTAACTAAGTGTGCCAAATAGTTGTGTATTTGAAACTATTTTTTGAAATAACTATTAAGTACATAAATACTTGGAATATATTTGGATGAATTTTCATCTTATTTTTCCTCGGATATGTTGGCTCTTTATGTGTCTTCTATCTACGATACTAAATGACATAGGTGCCATTGGGACATAAGCTCTTTGGTAATTGGATTTGAATAATTTTAAGTGTATTTTCTTCTGTCAACAAGTTAATTGTTACTAGGGATGGCAATTCATGACACGTCACGAAACGCTACCCGGGACAGACCTGAAAATAAACAGGTTAGGTTTGAGGCTAAACAAGTTCGGGTTAAAAATAAGTCGACAAGACTGACTTGTTTAAAAAATAAATTAGGTTTGTGTTGACATTATCAATCCAATTTCAACCTCAACCTATTTAAAAATACGATTAAAAATATTAAATACTGCAAGTTATATGTTTAATTTCATTATAATAAGACCCAACTATTTGTGTCTCTATCTTATGATATTTGTTAATTTTTGAAATATTTTATAATGATAAATATTTATGTCAAAATATTTATCATGTTACTTAAACGGTTTCTAAAATACACTTTAGTACATCTAATATGTCCTATTATATTTTTGTTTAAGCTAGTTATATAACTTTTATTTGATTCACATAATGTATTTCTAGCTTACGTTACATATACAGGTAGTCAGGTATGTTTGGCGCAATGGGTTGGGGCTCGGGCTTATATTATAAGCCGAAAGTTGAAACTTATATTTTTATAAAGTTGTTTGGCAAATTAGTTGGAGCTAAAGCTTATTAATATAAAATGACATAAAATAAATAAAATTAAATTCAAATATAGTTTTTAGCTTTTACGTGATAGTTCATTATATTTTTAATGGTATTAAGTCATTTAACTAGCCATACGCCCCTATAAGCCATAATCTATGGGCTTGGGCTTATGGAGACTTATGACTTATTTTATAAGTCACAAGTCTCTATAAGCCTGTGTGAGAAACAAGACTTATTTTATAAGTCAGCTTATTTTAAAAGCTCAAGCCCCAATAAGCCATGTGTCAAACATAAGAAAGATATTTGTCATATACGCATTCTCCAAAAAAATATTTTTCAGATTCCCGCCTCCACCACTTAAATGAATTTCACATTCCCTCTTAATTATGTTTTCATCTCAAAATTTTAAAATCATTTAAAACTGATTCCTATAATTTTGTTCCACTTAATTATCTCATTCTCCCATTCACCCATTCTATGTCACACTAAACCCTAAACCACTTCGTCCTCTTCTGGCGGCCCGCTTCTAGATCGTTATGACATATGAGCAATTTATGAAAAGATTGGTATAAAATATATCTATCTTTTGTTTTCTTTAATTGTATTGTGTTGGCCCATTCGTATGTTTGTTCAAATACAGTAGACTTGTTAATCCATTAACAATTTATGTTTCTTTTCCTTTGATTTTGCAGGTTCCTATTGTTTGTATAGGTCTTCAATTCGTAGAGTATTGCACTCCCTAGTTAGATTTTTGGACAAGCTTATAGGTACTAGTCCTTGTTACGTAATATTTATGACTATATAATTGTATTATTTCAATTTTAGCGGAATAAATCTTTTATATAATAAAAGAATTACGTCATTTCGGAGTTTTTTTTAGAGAACAATCTTAAAGGAAAAAAAATTGGACCAATAGAAGAGCTCGATTTTGACACATAGGCGAAATCAAGCAATATGATTGGCCAATAAAAAGTCAAAATTGAATTGATTTTGGTCAAACTTTAATAAATTTGGTGGAGAATTTGGTTGAGAAAAAAAAACACATAAAAATATTGGTGTCAAATTTATGAAAATAAAAATTTAAAAAAAGAGGAGGTAATTAATAAAACTTTAGTGGTTGAATTTTAAATATATTATATGGAGTTAAGTGTAAAATTATAAATCTCCATATTTTTTGATAACTTTAGATAATAAACAAATAACCCCTTACACTTTATACCCCCTACACTTTATAATATGAACTTTGTTTACTATTATATGAGTATTAGTAGNCAATTCCGAAATCTTCAAACTTTTATTATTTTTTGTTTATAACCTATAAACTTTTTTTTATTAATAAACTATCTGTCGCTATAAAATCCTGTCGCTATGCAAGGGTACTCATCTAGTTATTAAGAATATCAAAAAAGACCAAAATACAATACAAGGCATCTCACATCATTTAAGCAAGATAATTAAAAGAGAATGAGACCCTAAGAAAATAAACTTAACATACAAATGTGACTTACCAATAAACTATAAACTGTTTTTATTTTGAGTTATCCAAAAATAAGTGTAGACTTCATATTTCAACAAATTAAAATAGAATTTAATAAATAAATATAGTATTTTATTGGTGCATGATGTAGTCGGTTGCAGTATTTTTAAAACTTGACACATTTTTAAAATGATACTTATTTTACGACGAAAAGACTACATAATATGAGTTTCATGCTACACATACAAAACACATCATTTTTTTTTCTTTTTAGTCCTTTTTACAAATTAAGCTGAAAATGAATCTTTTATATAATAAAAGAATTACGTCATTTCGGAGTTTTTTTTAGAGAACAATCTTAAAGGAAAAAAAATTGGACCAATAGAAGAGCTCGATTTTGACACATAGGCGAAATCAAGCAATATGATTGGCCAATAAAAAGTCAAAATTGAATTGATTTTGGTCAAACTTTAATAAATTTGGTGGAGAATTTGGTTGAGAAAAAAAAACACATAAAAATATTGGTGTCAAATTTATGAAAATAAAAACTTAAAAAAAGAGGAGGTAATTAATAAAACTTTAGTGGTTGAATTTTAAATATATTATAGGGAGTTAAGTGTAAAATTATAAATCTCCATATTTTTTGATAACTTTAGATAATAAACAAATAATCCTTTACACTTTATACCCCCTACACTTTATAATATGAACTTTGTTTACTATTATATGAGTATTAGTAGGTTTGAAACCTTCATCCACTAGACTTACACAATTTTATAAATGTACGAATTAGTTTTAGTATACGTTAAATACTTTTAAAATAAATATTAGTTTAAACTTTCATCTATTAAAATATCTTTTTACTATTACGTTAAATATAAATACGAACTCATATTATCCTATTTAAAAGTTTAATCTATACGTACACGGGTTTGAATATTAAATACAGTTAAATTATTATTAGCGGTAATATAATATCAAATGATAAGTACGAGTTACTGTGATATGAAAATAAATATACACGATTGTACTTATAACGACTCAATAATCATGTAATTATTATTTAAAGTTTATATAAGGATATCCGGAAAAAACGTTTTTAAAAAACTTTACGGAGTATATTTTAACTTCGTCAACTCTCATTATGTGCTACTAAACTCGCACATTTGTACAACATGATATCAATAGTTAAACTTAAACAACAACATCAACCTCAACATTAATATCTATGTCAGCTAAATAAAGTTAAATCTTTCATTCAATAAAATTTTTACAAAAAATTAATTGACATTAATACATAATGAAAAACTAATGCATAATTATTAGTTGTACTTATATCACAATTTTCACGGGTAAATTCTTATATGTCTATATAGTAAACAAAAATTTTAAAATAAATTTGATTTATGTGTAAACCCATGTAATCAAAGAACCTTTGACCCAATAACGTTATAAGAAGACACGCTCAGGAATCCAATACAAGGTCGATGCCACGGTTATATTTACAATTTTTGCTAATTATTTTTCTTACTATTGCACATGTTGATGCTCTAACTTTTTAAAATATACATAAGATTTTCTGTTTATAAAAGATAATACTATATAAGTAAATATTTTTGAAAAAACCCCGTGCGTGCACGGGTATTATTACTAGTAACTATAGGTACCAAAATTACTTTTCTTTACAAATCAACGGTATGTAACATTTTTCTATGTAGTTAAGACCGTCGGTTTAATCTTTGTACTCATTTAACCTCTTTATTCATTCATATATTCACAGTAAAAACACTTGTTTTTGTCACTTCATTAAATTTTATAAGAATTGGGCTTTATTTTTAAGGCTCAATCATTGAATGATATGCTTATTATCGGAAAGAACAAGAGTTCGAAGGGAGGCGTCACTTTCTAATGTCATAGAGGAGGTATGAGTTAAACACATATATCAGTTATATATGCTTTTTAATTCGATTCTTACAACTTATGTATCATCAAGCTTAATGACAGCAAGGTTAGCTATGAATTTATACGGAGTATTCCCCATTTATACAATGCAAGTTATTTACATAATTTCTTTGTTATCAATCATTTATTAAATAGGATAATCTTTTCTTCTTGTACTTTGCTCTCATTGATTTTTCTATTGAATTTTGATCGTGTCCATGCAGTTCAATGATGCTTAAATTGTGTAACAATTGAAGATTCGGAATTTGTCTTCGAGCATGAATGATAGTGGCGCTGCTCAACCTACTATTTTATCTTTAAATCAATATGTAATTTGTATTTACTAGTTTATGAACAATGAGGCACATACATTTATTTACTTTGTATGGGTCTACTGGATATGACACACTATGATGATTTCTTCTATGAATGATCAATGAAAGTTGAATTACATGAATGTTTTATGGAGATTATAGCTTATGTACGGTTATTGAAGAAAACAAGATATATGCATATTGGCAACCATTATTCAATGTAACATCGTAAACGTACTTGCAAAGAGAAATAGTGCCAAAATATTTCGAAGACATTTTGCACGGGAGACATATCGTGCCAAATACGTATTTGTCATGAAATATGTGACTGTATCAAATGCTCATTTAGCACGGGGGATGAAAGTGTGCCAAATTTTGAAAATGCTTTATTTTGTTTTTAACTTCGTCTTAACTACATATAAAGGTATTTTGCAAAAGATAAGTGTAAGGGAAATCTAAACCGGTTTATAAGAACAAATGAACATGAATCATGACAATATTAAATTGACATACTTATTAGTAATTGATTGAGTCAAATGCTTGTATCGAGTCATAATGATATTTTGCAGGATTTCCAGGAAGTAAGAATTGAGTTTTTCCAGAAATTTTCTGGAAACTTAACATGAGAAATCTGTCAGATCACTTCTGACGGCGTCAAGCCCCAGGCTGACGGCGTCAGGTCCAGTTTTCTGGAATTTTTGAAAGTTTTGTTTTTCTTCCGGAATCATAAAATGCTTTATAAAATCTCTAACTTATAAACTCCAGGAATTATATCCTTATACAGATCTATCCCGCCGATGTTATGCAGATTTTCTTGGTTGTTTTCTCAGGTTTAACAGGTTATTTTGGACAAGAAGATGATTTATATTTCGGAAGAGAAGCTTTGAGTGTTCACTTTCTTGGAAGAAGATCTAACCATGTTACCCCTTTATCCACCAAGCGAATCAGGGGAGTATTTGATTTCATTCTTTTACCTTATTTACTTTTACATCTTATTATTTGAACATTGGGGACAATGTTCATCTTAAGTGTAAGGGGGGGGGGGTAAATTACGCCACCTTAGAGAATGCAATTACGCTTGATTTTTGTTTGTTTAAAGGTAGAGTGTAATAAAACCGAGATAAATACCTGTTAGGGCAATTTTAGTGCCAAATTTAAAAATTTTTTTTACAACATTTAGGAGTGAAACTTTGGTCTTAATGAGCGTCTCATGGATAGGAGTTATATGACTAGCACAAAAAACCGTACCACTAAAAAAAATTTTCACCCCAAATATGTGAGGTTCGCCCCTAGAATTGGTAGGAAAAGCATTTATGCTATGATGTGTGTACCGGTAGCACATAGATTCTAGAACTTGCGTTAGGACCATCCCGAATCCATAAGTGAGACTACATTCGTGTAGTTAGATTTACTACATGATAAGAGGCATTAGGATTAACCCATTGTTTTACACCTGTGTTTTTATTATAATTACTTTGACTACATTGGTCAAGTAATTCTCCCACACCCTTAGCGTTGTACCCATTTTTGGTACACGATACCCCTAGTACACCCCTCCGAGCCTATCTTTTCGTTTCTAACTTTAAGCATTTTACTTAAAGGAAGAATTTGTTACACCCCACTTAAATGTACACCCAAATCGCCTTAGCCTACCTTGTATGCACTCATCTTTAGTGCCTTATTGTGACAACATTTGTGTTAAACCCTTAGTTAATTATCTAATTGATTACATGGTTGCTAAGTCGAGTCATATCCTTGTACATACTGTTTTCGGACGATTGGGACTCATGGGTAAAGTACTAGTGTAATGGAGTAATGGGGAAGAACAACATTATTACCCCCATATGTGCTAAATATTTTAAAAGTACTCCAAGTGTTTCGATTATCTTAATTCGAGTCATTAGAATAGTTATTTGTAAAGTATGTAAAAGTTCAAGTGTAAGGGGAGAAGCGAGGCCCCTATGATGTATTATTTTGGATGGTAGGGCAAGAATGTATGGAAAAACAATCAAAAAATCAAGAAAAATACAAAAAAAATAAAAAAAAAATGAGAAAAAGAAAAGTAGAAAAAACATACGGACTACCATCCCGTTTCTTTTTATGTTTATTTTATGTTTTATTAGTTTTTAATTAGCGTTAGTCGAGTCTAGTCTTGGCTTAGCAATGCCATATTGTACATGTAATTAATCAAGATCTTTAACTCGCCACCAGTGAAATCTCCCTTATCCAACAAAACCGTGTTTATCATATCCCTGCACCTCATTACAACCCTTTTGTAAAGTCCTCTTTGATAGTTTATCTTAGGTGCTTACGCCTAGTGGAGAAGGTTTTCGATCTTTTCCCACGCCTATGGTAATATATTTGCTACGACAGGTAGTGAGAGATATTGTCCATTTTCATTTATGAGATATAATTCTATGACACCTGAGAGATGTGAGTATCTAAACACTACTTGTGAGGTGCTAGTATGTAATCTCCGTGCTTATTATGATTAAAGGGGAACGATTAATTGTTGTAATTACTTTTATATTAGCGTTAAATGACCCCTAACTTGTATTTTGATTAGAATAAAAGTGCATTTGCTTGAGGACAAGCAAATCTCAAGTGTAAGGGTATTTGATAAGGCGAAAAGTGTACCGCTTTTCGGGGGTCATTTAAGCCCTAATTCGTATTTATTTGATCAAATATCGCCCTAAATCGTTCCTTTTAGCATTTTAGGTACTTTGGAGAGAAATTCTGGAAAAGGAAGCATTTTGGACGTTTTTGGAGCATAAAACTGAAGAATTCGACAAAGTGCCAAAAATCTGCTGAATAGTACCCTTGACGGCGTCAAGCATGGATGTGACGCCGTCAAGCCTTGATAAGCCAGAATGTTTTTTGGGAGTTTAAAGGGGGACGGCGTCAAGAAGGCCATCAAGAAACCCTAACCACGGCGAGGTGACGGCGTCAAGGCTATAACGTGACGCCGTCAGATCTGTTTTTCTATATATATTCGCATAATTTTTAGTCATAAGTGTGGAACTTTTAAGGGAGAAACCCTAGATGATTTTTAGCAGCTTTTTCAAGGTTTTTAACCTTGGGATCTTCCATGTTACATTGAAGATAAGTAATCAATTAATCATTCAATATGTCTATGTGTTGTTTGATTCTATCTTGTTCTTGTCTTTTGTTTAACATGCTAGGTAGGTTCTCTTTGTGTTTGCTTAGATCTAATGAAACCTAACTATTGATTATTGATTGAATGGTGTGTTATTAATTGTATTGGATGGGTGATTATCGATGTTAGGCTTAAGAAAACTGGCAGACTTCCGGTTGGTAACATGCTTGAACGTCTTAAAAAACATGAACCAAGGTTTACTAAGGTTATTTGATTGTATTTAATGCATGAGCGAATTCTAGTGATCCCATGTTAGGAGCTTCTTAGCCGGCTCGACATAGGAATGAAGTAGGAGCTCATAGAGTTAGGGGAAGTCCGTACACACCCCTACGAATGGTATTAAGGAATACAATCCGTCATCCACGCAATTAATACACACTAATCAATCGGTAAAAGATAGTTAGGGAGTAAGGAAATCTAAGTAAACACACTTCTCTCCATGTTAGTTTTCACAAACATTTACTTTCTTGTTATTTTATTTTATTTGAATTAGTAGTTATTTGGGTTAGTTGACTAGCAACTAATTCCACCCACTCCTTCAAACCCGAGATTTTTACTTGCTTTCCTGAAAATATAAAAATACAAAAAGAATCTTCCCTCACCCCTAGACCTATTAAAGTAGCTTTTCAATCCTAACGACACTATTCCCGCATAGAACGATCAATCCCCCGGTACTTGCCACTACACTATACTACATCGGTCAGGTACACTGCTTGGTGGGGATTGCAAGCTTCTCAAGATCCCTTGAGAAGTAAAACCCTAGTGCGTGGTCGCAATCCCGCGCATCAAGCACACAGATAAGCATATATTAAGCACAAGCATAGTGAAAAACAAAAACTTGGAAGTAAGCTTACAATGAGCACCAAAGCTAAGAACCATGAACCACGGATCAAACCCACTTCCTAATACTCCCCATGGAGTTCTAACCCAGGGCCATCCATGATTTACCCTGCTCCAATGCTTGTCTCCTTCTTTTTTGATTTTTTTTATTTTTAACTGATTTTTTGGTATTTTTGAGGTTTTAAAAGAAAACTTGTTAAAAACCCTTCTGAGCTTATAAAAGCTTATGAATAAGCTTAGATGAGCTCAATGGAGCAGTGAACAACTATTTTCAACATATATTATACTAAAAGAGAATTTTCACTAAAATTTACACTATTTGAATTTAACAAAGAAACTTGATGTTTTTTTTATTGAATAAACTTTGAATTACATTACTGAAATTGAGGTAACACTTGGAAAACTACATTGGAAATTTAAAAGGCTAAGTAAAATTAAAATGGCTTAAACAATTTTTAGCTAAAAAAACTACTATCGTGTGCTCACTGCTTCTCTTCCTTCTTATAGGGCTCCTTTAGGGTTTTTGGGACCCTCTGAGACTTTCCCACCACAGGTGCTTGGAGGGGGTGAGCAAGTGGAGATGTAGGTGGTGGTGATGGGATGGAGTTGCAGGTCAAGTTGGGAGGGAGAAGGGAGAAGAGTGTGTTTGTTTGACTTATTTGACCGAGAGGGGGGAAGGAATTATAATGGGGGTGTTGGGTTGTTTTGTTGCTGGGCCATGGAAAGGTTGGGCCAAGGGAAAAGGTGGTGGGCTAGGCTTGTGTTTGTGTTTCATTTTTGGGTTTATGATAATAAAAAGGGTCCATTTGGTTGTAGAATTAGCACAAGGACCGAACTTGTAAATTGCTGAAAGTTTAGGGGTGAGATTTGCAATTTTTCCAAAGTTGTTACAAGGACTAAAGTTGCAAACTTTCATTATCCCGAGGACCTTTGATGAATAATTTCCAAAATTTAATCCCAGGGACCATTTTTGCCAACTTTCCAAAGTTGAGGGGCCAAATTGTAAATTCTTTAAACTTTTCACCTAAGGACCAATTATGACAACTTGTGATTTCCAAAGGACCTTTGTTGACTTTTCTTCCAAAACAAATGCTCAGGGGCCAATTCTGACAATTTTCAAACTTGAGGGACCATTTTCTGCCAATTCTGCAAACTTTTGCTCCGAGGACTAATTCTGGCATTATGTGATTCCCCAAGGTATATTTTGACAATCTGAGCTCAAAAATGGTAATTTGCTTCCCCGGCTCCGGCTTTTGACACGTTTTCCAATCTCGTGCTCGTTTTTGTCCTTTTTGGCATGTTTCATGCCCTTTTTCTGAAATATCCGTACATGCACGATCACAAACACAAAAACACAATATCTTTGGCATTTATGGTTAGTTTGTGTCTGTTTTGGTCTTAATTTGGCAAGGAAAAGATGTGTGAATAAGCACACATCACCCTCCATGACAACACACACCTACACATGTGAGATTGGTATGAAATTATGAGATTATAAGTTATCTAACATAAGGGCAATGTTGTAATTTTAGCTTTTAAATTTAACTTCGTATTGTTAGTCATTTCTATTAAGACTTTTGTACCATTAGTCCTTTTTTGTTAACTATTTGCATGACAAGTCCTCATTTCTATTAAAAACTAACGGAAGGAATTGAAAACACCCACCTACACATGTGAGATTTATATGAAATTCTGAGATTATAAGTTATCTAAACATAAGGGCAATTTTATAATTTTATATCTTAAAGTTAACTTTGTACTGTTAGCCTTTTCCATTACATTTTTTGTACCGTTAGTTCTTTTTTGTTAACTATTTGCGTGACAAGTCCTCATTTCTATTAAAATTAACGGAAGGACTTTTCTAATATGGAAAAAGCATTATAATATATTTCTAATCAACTCTATAAAATTCGGGTGTTACAAACCGTAGTCGGGAAGATGTTGTTAGTGAGTAAATAGTTATTTAAAGTTAAATTAAGTGTATGATAGATGGTTTAATGAGTAGTCAATGTCATAAGTATTTGTTTGGTGGGTATGTGGTAAAAATGTGTGACCGTTAGTTGGGAAGATGGGTAAGAAATATGTGACCGGTAGTTGTGAAGATGGTCAATTTAATGTTACAGAGAATATGGTAAATTTAATGTTAGAGTTAATATAAGATAGTTGGTCTAATTTAAAAGAGGTAAATGTCAATTAATATTTGTTAAGTGAGCGTGTAGTAAAAAAAATGTGCGACTGATAGTTGAGAAGATAGTCAATTTAATGTTAATGAGTAGATGGTAAATTTAAAGGTTTGAGTTATTAGGGCATCTACTATGGTAAACCTTCTTAAAGGTTTATAATTCTGTTTTGACATTAATTTATAAACCTTTTTGTTTTATAAATCTATCTCCACTATGTATAAACCTTTTCAAGTTTTATAAACATCTGACATAATTCAAATGCATTAAATTATGAAAAGGTTCAATATCCTAAATCTCTTCATGCCACATAAGCTTGAATAGATGTTCACTATGATTTACAAATTTTTAAACCTCTTCATAACTTTATAAACCTTTTCATAAGCCATCATAGTGGATGCCCTTATATAGTATGTGGCTTAATTTATAAGTTGTAAATGTCAATTAATATTTATTAGGTGAAAATGTGGTAAAAAATGTGCAAACAGTAGTTAGGAAGGTAGTCAATTTATTGTTAATGGATAGATGATAAATTTAAAACTGAAGTTAATATATGGTGGGTAGTTAAATTTATGAGTAGTAAATGTTAATTAATATTTGTTAGGTGGGTAGGTGTTAAAAATGTGTGACAAGTAGTTGGGAAGATAATCAATTTAATGTTAATAGGTAGATAATTAATTTAAAGTTAAATTTATTATTGATAGATGGTTTTGAATTATGAGTAGTCAATGTAACAAGTATTTGTTTGGTGGGTAGGTGGTAAAATATGTGTGATTGGTAGTTTTGATGATGGTCAATTAAATGTTAATGCGTATATAATTAATTTAAAGTAAAATTTAATATAAGGTAGGTGGTTTAATTTATGGATAGTAAATATCAACTAATACTTGTTAGGTGTGTAGGTGGAAAGATGCTCATTTAATGTTTATGGATAGATGGTAAATTAAAGTTAGAGCTAATATATGGTAGGCGGTTTAATTTATGAGTAGTAAATGTCAATTACTGTTTGTTAGGTGGTAAAAATGTGCGATCAGTAGTTGGGAAGATGATCAATTGAATGTTAATGGGTGAGACCCAGCTATTCCAGTTCACGACAATACAAAATCGACGAATTCAGTTTTGAGATTGATGTTTTGACGAGGCAGTATAAAGGCAGCGGTTCATAGAACTTGATAAACCCGCACCCTGATAGTATATATGTTAACATTAGTAAATCCTCATGATCTATTATTATTTATGATCAAATATAAATACATCACAAGTTTTGCACAATAAAACTAACTAACATGGAGTAAGCTTGATACTAAATAACAAGGGTAAACTACAAAAAATGTCCCTTAACTTTCCCGATTTTGCGAAAGTTGTCCTCATACAAGAATTTTAGCATAAAATGCCCCTGAGCAGGTTTCCTTAGGCAAAAAGTGTCCTTGAGGCTCATGCTTGTTTGCAAAAATGGCTTTTTGCCTAACGGTCATTAGCGAAGCCAGTTAGTTAGCCCTCACGTGCGTTGCACATGAAGGTATTTTCGTCATTTCACTGTTCCCGCCTTTAACACACTTCAGCTACCTCACTTGCACAAAAATCAACGAGGACATTTTTTGCAAATAAACAAACTAAATCGTGTTTAACACATTAACATTAACAAAATCACATACACATAAACGTTCTATCTTATTTAAACCCAATATCTCAACAATACAATCGGAGCTTAGCATTCGTGATTCTTAAAAAAACACACGTACCAGGTAACCACATTTACTGATTTTTACTTCATTCAAATGGTATTTGCATTTTTTTGTAACCTTAATCGTTAATGCAGTAACCATGTTTGGTAATCAATTTATCCGCGCTGTGGACAGTCCTCAACATGCTTTGGATGAGTTTGTAAGTTAACACCATTATGTGCAAGCTGTTATTTCTCTAAGAAACTAGTTTAATTATTATTTAATTCACAGTGGTTAAACATTAATTTTCATATACATGAACTGCATAATGATTATGTTCTAGGAGGTTCCTTTCATGGCAATGGTTTTATTTACTTAGTTAACTGTGGGGGGTTAGATGGAAAGTTCGTGTAAGGAGAGTCTCAGAATTTAAGTGTGTTGTTGAGGGAGCAAGGTGGAATGATTTTGTCATTCACAACATCACCTATTCTGATGTTGAGTACATACATTTTCTTGAAGAGGGTGAGGATTTGTTTTATGTAACTTGCTATGGTGAGGATGGGTTGGAGTTTCACAATTATGAACCCCAGAGTGCCCCATTTTGGAGATGTTTAGTGCCTGTGACAGACGTATCTCTGCTTATGCAGTCGTTGCAGGAAGAGTTTCTGAGATATCTGGATGGTCCAACCCCAGCTGATTCGGTCGTGGTTTCCACTAACACGACTGACTACAATGTTAGGGTGGCCAGTGATCATCTCTATGATCGATACGTCCACTCCTTCTTGTATGGCTGTGGTTGGTTGACACTGGTTCGAGACTTGAATATGAGCCCTGGTCAGTGGACGGTTTTTACTCAGGTTGTCCCGGGCGAGGAATATAATGTGATATTGTTTGGACCTGATGGAGGGGCCATCACAACTGTGGAGACATATAGCACCAATATTGCCATGAATGCCCTGTGTCACCAGCCACATGACTATGGTATCTTTTCCTTTATTAGCTTTAACTACATCAAGTATATGATATCTGTGTAACATTTTGGATTATCTGTAACTTGCCCATTTTGTATTATTAAATTCAGATTTTGAACCCCGACGGATGAACTGGATGTGCAAATGGTGATTTGACACTGTCCATGACCAAGAAGATAGGGCATTCTATAGAACACTGACTGCATGCTTCTGGAGAGATGGACGACTTGTAAGTGTCTTGAAAACTTTGATAATTTGTCAAATTGTTATGCTACAATTTCAATGAGATTACAAACTAAACAACTATCAATCTATAGCGGGTGTAACTTAGTACTAGCAGCACTGAATTCCATAAGCAGACTTATCCTTAATAAGCTTAATATGCAGCAGCAGTAACACACTTGTAGCATTTTCATTTTCATTTGTCTGAGATATTGTTTGTTTGATAGGATGATTGATAGATCATAATGTGTGTCAGAATAACCCCCAAAAAACTAATGCTAAGTTTTGTACATTTTGTAATAGAATATACCATCAAAGATTGTGCACAAGTACAACTTCTTTGGGTACTCTGTCGCTGTTGTGAAGCACCAAATGATATAGAAAGTGTTTGAAGTACGTGAGAGAACAGTGGTGGTACCTGGTCGAGGGAAGGTGAGGAGGAAGGTGTCAATTGTTTCATGCTCTGGTTTCAGGGAGTTGAGGCAGGAAGCCAGCTTTGGTGCAGCTGCAAGGGTTCGCTTCTTTTTAATTGATGACACAAACAGGTCCCAAAGAGTTTTAAGGTTTGATGTGTGTTGATGGTAGTCGATGGTTTTATGTTTGTTGATGGTTCAAAAAATGTTTAAAAGTTTTTGTAAGTTGGATAAACTTTTTGTAAGTATCTGATGTATGATAAACCAAATGGGTTTGTCACTAGACAATGGTATGTAATTAGGTGATGTAGGATGAACCATATGGGTTTATCCATAGACAATGTTATGTAGTTAACGATGTAGGTTGATAGGATGGTTTATGGAGACCTATGTCTAATTAAATTTGTTGCTAATGCAATCTATCCGGTTAACTCTAAGTTTTAAAACGGATTTTTGGATGAATTTGTGTTGTATTTCAATTTGTTGATGGTTTTAAGTTTTGTGATGCAATTAATTAGTATATTATGGAGCATATGATTAGTGTAATGAAGTTTGTGTTTAACATATTATTGTACATGGATTAATTTTCTTTTAGCACTGATGCAGGTTTTACTGACCAGGTTTTAATATTTATAAGGTCTCGTTTACCTAAGGTCTACCTTTTACACACTAACGGACAGTGTATCCGGTCGTGTGTTGTATAGTTAAATGGTAAAGCCGAGGTCGTCCCAAGAGCTAAGGTGCGGAAATTATCTAAGTCGTGTCACGTGTAAAAAGGGGTTTTGAGTTGAAATATTAATTAAACTAATAAAAGTAAATAACAAGACAATAAGTAAATTGAAGGAAATCAGTAGAGAGGAGTAGTGTTAACCTAATTACTACTCTTGTTATGATCATGACTAGTTTTCCTATAGGTGCAGCCTATCATATCGTTCGGGGATTCAATATTCATTTCGGGTCAGATGGTCAAACTCGCCTAGATCTATCTTATACCTTGTCCTATCTAAAGTTATTGTAAAATAGTGGGTTCATCGGTAGGAAGACATAAGAGTCATTAAGTGCCTCTACTAACATGGACAAGACTAACGAATGCGGCATGGTCAGATCTTACACCCCTCTAACTCCGTTAAGTGTAAAGCATTGGTAGGTGGTCCTAGGGTTAATTCGCACATGCATGGTAATGGAAGACGATTACGGTTGGCACTTAACCCTTACCAAGTTACATCCTTAGCGGCTTGCTTCCTAGGGTTAATTCCACAAGCCTCTAAGGAACAACCAACGCTAAACACTATAGGAACTAGAGTGTCCCAAGCCTGGCCATGAAAGTAAACAAACAATAGATAATAGATGCGCGGAACACTAAGCCAATAACATAACAATTTCATAACTACGCTAACACCAAAAGGTGCTTAGCCACTCATGTTCATAATTGCAGTAAAACAAAGTTGAGTTATTAAAAATCTAAGCATGAATCGAATACAAATTAAAGGAATGAAAACACTTTTGATCGGTGTGTGATTCCTCCCTTGGAAATGACTTGGATGTGGCTAGAACTTCGTTCTCCCTCCTTCCTGAGTTTTTCCCAACGTTGCTGTGGTGAAAAGATGGGAAGTAATATAAAAAACTCGGAATTAGGGTTAGTATTTATAGGCCCCGACTATGTTACGGCGTAACGTATTAGGGTTGTTACGCCGTAACCTTTGCAAATATTTTTTACGCCGTAACTTGATCAAGTGTTACGGGCGTAAAGTCTTGGTGATAAACATCCTACGGCGTAGCAGATAAGGTGGCTATGCCGTAGCTTCTTCCTTGGCCTCGTTAGTTCTTTACTGCCTCAAATGAGATCCTACGTCGTAGCTTGGATAGTTGCCTACTCCGTAGTGTTCTTCAGTGGACTTCTACGCCGTAGCCTGTTGTGGGGCTACGCCGTAATCTTAATAAATTCTTTATTACGCCGTAGGTAGGAGAGCTTCTAGGGCATAGTCTTTGTAAAGCCTTGCTACGGCGTAGGTAGATGAACCTCTATGCCGTAGTTAGTGCAGAATCCATAATTTCCACGTATTTGCTCCAAAGTCCTTCCATTTCCACTTAAGTTCGTTCATTTACTCATCTTTTCCCTGAAACCAAAATAGGAAGAAATAAGAGTATATATTCTTCATATAAGTAGAAAAGATGAGCATTTTAAGGGAGAAATTAACACTTAGATTGGGGGTAAATTTGATGTTATCAAATATCCCCCCAATTGAACTCTACTTGCCCTCAAGTAGACATTATTAGAATGATTCTCAAAAAGATATCCCCCAAGAAACTGGAGAATATGAATTTAAAAATTTCCTATGCTAGAATTTATCAAAGCTGAACACCACACAAAATTGGAACGAACACTCACATCTCTCTCCTAATCTAAGTGTTAATTTTGGGGTGATCACTCAACGCACAGTCATAGAATGTATTCTATCATAAGCTTGGCAGTTACACAAATCTCTACCACTAGAGCTAAGGTCAAAACAATTCTTAAAGGCAATATTGGGTGAACACATATAAGGCTATTTGGGTGTAATGTTGTTACTAACATACTACGACAAAGGCGACAAAGGCAATGGTACATGACCCGAACGCCGGGCAAGAGACCAATGACTGCTCAAATCCCTCACCTAAGCATGATTCACAACTAAAGGGTAGTTTAAGACATGGGATTCACAATAATGGTGTAAAATGAAAAAGAAACAAATAGTCTTAGCCTATAACCGAGTTGCTACCACTTGCCGTTCATCCAAAGTCCAAGTTTCAAAATGCAAGAATTAGATCATGTAACAAGTGTGTGCCATTAGAGGACGTCATTATGGGCACCATACTTGGTCTTCATGTTGGTGATTAAAAACCAACAACTTCATTCTTCAAATATGACCGAAGTGGCCTCTTCGATGCTAAATCTTTCAAAGCTCTTATTACGGTGCTATACAAGGGTGCACCAAAATTAATATATCTACATACGGTAATTNCAAGTTTCAAAATGCAAGAATTAGATCATGTAACAAGTGTGTGCCATTAGAGGACGTCATTATGGGCACCATACTTGGTCTTCATGTTGGTGATTAAAAACCAACAACTTCATTCTTCAAATATGACCGAAGTGGCCTCTTCGATGCTAAATCTTTCAAAGCTCTTATTACGGTGCTATACAAGGGTGCACCAAAATTAATATATCTACATACGGTAATTCACATTTTTTTTAAGTCATAACTAAACATATCCCCCAACTTGGGATGAACAATACATGTACAATAGTGGGTTTTCTAATGATCTTCAATGATGAGTCTTCAAGTAGGTGTGATTCTTGAACCTCTTAACTTGGACCTCAAATTAGAACAAGTGACAACTTCCCAATCATAAACAAAGACTACACGGTAGGCTAAGGTGTATAGGTGTATCGAAACAATAATATGGGTAAGAAACGAAAGGATAGGCTCAAAAGGGTATATCTATGGGGTATCTTGCACTAAAGGTGAGTGCAACAAAGGGTTTTAACACGGGGGTCGAATAGTCGATGTGACTAATCGATAATCACACACATAAAGGTTATTTGGGTGATAATCCTAAAATATTGCCTTCTTAAAAAGTTTCTTCCAAATGTATTAAGAAATCTCAATACACTACTCGTACACGGTCTCAAAATGATGTAAAAGCCAAGTTTAAAAGTTTACAAACTACCGGCACACTCATATTTTTGGTGGACTTGGGCTAAGGTCCATTCTAGTTAGGTTCAGAAAAACATGTCAAAAGTTTTAAAAGTGGCATAATTTTTCAAAATAAACTAGAAAATTAAGGGAAAAATAAAGTTTAAGTAAATGATTCTACTCCCGTCCCCCCACTTGAGTTGTACAAAGTCCCTTTTGTACATAAAATGAAAAATAACGAGGAAAAGTAGAATTAGAACGAGAACTTCCCTGAAATTCACTCTTGAAAATGATAGAAGGATCATGTTTGAGAAATGTGCCTTCACTACGCCTTATGAGCAAACTTCAATTACCTGGAATCACACAANGGCTAAGGTCCATTCTAGTTAGGTTCAGAAAAACATGTCAAAAGTTTTAAAAGTGGCATAATTTTTCAAAATAAACTAGAAAATTAAGGGAAAAATAAAGTTTAAGTAAATGATTCTACTCCCGTCCCCCCACTTGAGTTGTACAAAGTCCCTTTTGTACATAAAATGAAAAATAACGAGGAAAAGTAGAATTAGAACGAGAACTTCCCTGAAATTTACTCTTGAAAATGATAGAAGGATCATGTTTGAGAAATGTGCCTTCACTACGCCTTATGAGCAAACTTCCATTACCTGGAATCACACAACTACCAAAAGCATAAAACCTAAAAAGAAAAAGAAAAAAAAAAGAAAAACCTAACTCACTTTCGTAGGAATCACGGTTGCATTTAGCGTATGCAACAAGCCTTTTAAACCACTTGGTGTCCCAAGTGGACGAGTGAAGTCTCGTGAGGGTTTACAGGGAACACACCCACAAAGTTCATTTAAAAACTAATACAAGTTTAAGAATGTTTTGTAAAATAAAAAGCATTTTTAAGGTTCAGTAGGTAGCTACGGCGTAGCTTAAATGGGGTGCTACGCCGTAGTTGCTGAATAAATCTAGTATGTGATGCGCGTGGATTGCAATACGCACTACGTTTTACCTCTCGAGGGATCTCGAGAAGCTTGCAATCCCCACCAGGCAGTGTACCTGACCGATGTAGTATAGTGTAGTGGCAAGTACCGGGGGATTGATCGTTCTCTCGCAGGGAAT
>LBNU01017244.1:2482-13572 GCA_014162995.1 Artemisia annua | reverse complement strand
AGTCCGAGTTAGTTTTAATTCATGTTTGCTAGTTATCGATTTGGAGTTAAGTGGCGCGTTAACGTTTGTGTTAACTATCGAAAGATTATTTAAGACGAATGTGATTTAATTATTCGCAGCGAAAACTTTGACGATTATTCATTGTTTAGCAGTTCGTTTCTTTTTAAAAGACTTATTCAAAAAACTACTCTCGAGAAAGGAAAATACCTCGTCAAAAATTTTACTCCAGCTTATAATTATTCGAGTCGCTTTGCCACACTTGTCTTTTAAATTCATTTACCGTTTTCATTAACTTATCGCTTTTAGTTGCGTTTCTTTATCACTTTATTCATGTGCTTTATTGTTTCTTATTCATGTCGTTTTACGCTTTATTTTTTCAAACCGCATTTTAATTTGTCGTTGCTAGTATAAACAAACAATTCTTTCAACCTTATTCTCTTCACATTCTCACGATCTTTGGTGACGAGATCAGCTTAACCTCGTTGGCGACAACGATCCGTGTTTCAGTTGCTTGCATAGATCGCTTCTTCATCTCCTCAAAACGTTTTACCCTCACGGCTAAAAACTAGATTTATACTCAAAACACCGTAAACGTTATTAATCCAATACGCATTTTATTAAGGTTCCTAGTGCCAAAGTCAAGTAGTGCTTATAACGAAGTACTTAAATAGCCTAATTAGTACGTAAAGAAATATACGTTTTCTCATAATTTCCAAACTTTCTCACGAAATTCCCAAGACTCAATTAAAATCATCGATAATTCAATTCTCACTTTTATAAAAATGTAATGCGGTGAATTTGAAAAGTGTCCCGAAATTACCGGTTGTCACAGTAGAAGAGGATAGGACAGTGAAATCACAGGATAGTGTTATTCTAGATGCCTGCTTTCTCACTAAACGATCTCAGGAACTTTTAGAATATGCCATTGGTACATGTCCTAAGAATGACTACAAGCAAGATAGGCTTACTGCATCATCACTTATGATTAAGAACAAGCAGGTTACCTTTGATGTGTCACTCAAGACATCTGAACCAAGCACATCGAAACCAGAAAACCAAATAGCAGTTAAACAAACTAATGTTCCTATCATTGCTTCTACAGGAGTAAACAGTGACACTAAAGCTAGCAGGTCAAAGCCTAGTCGCAATACAAGGAATAATAGGACTACGCCGGCTAAGAGTGCTCATGGGAAGAAAGTAGAAGACCACCTTAGGAACAATAACAATAGTTTGTGTGAAATGAATCGTGTTGATTCTAATATTAGCTATAAGCGTGTTGTAATTAATTTGAATTCTGATGCTACATGTAAGACTTGTGATGACTGCTTAATTTCTGGTAATCATGATGATTGTGTTGTGTCATTTTTTATGTCTACTGAACGGTCCCCTTGTTAAAAGAGTTAGGAAATCTAAACTGAAAAAACGTGTTTGGAAAGAAACTAGAAATATATTCACCAATGTAGGATATCAATGGAGACCCACAGGAAAAATGTTTGCTAATGTCGGTTATCAATGGAAACCTACTGGACGAAAGTTCACTTTAGGAAACAGGTGCCCCTTGACTAAAATGACCTATCTTAGGCGTGAGATAGTTAAGGAATGGAAGCCAACTGGTAGAACCTTCCCTTTAGAGAATAAATGCCTTGATACTAGGGCCACTGCATCCAATAGTGAAGTTTCCACGAAGATAAACATGGCTACAGTGAACCATGTTACTCTTGAATTTGTATGTGCTAACCAAACGGACCCCAGTAGCACTTGGGGATCCATGTTTTTCAGTTATCCATCGTTGTCTGTTTTCAAATGCATGTCGTACAAATCGTCCTTTGGTATTTGGACTCAGGCTGCTCAAAACATATGACCGGGGATCGCTCACGGCTCAAGAATTTCGTGAAGAAGTTTATTGGGACAGTTAGATTTGGGAACTACCATTTTGGGGCAATTATGGGTTATGGAGACTCTGTGTTCCGTGACAGCGTAATCTCCAAGGTATATTATGTAGAGGGACTTGGGCACAATCTATTTTTGTTGGTCAATTTTGTGATTCCGATCTCGAAGTTGCATTCAGGAAACATACATGCTACGTTAGAGAATTAGATGGTATTTACCTACTTAAAGGCAGTCGTGGCACGAATCTTTACACCATCTCTATTGAAGACATGATGCGATCCTCTCCCATTTGCTTGCTTTCTAAGGCATCAAAGAACAAATCATGGTTACGGCATCGTCGGTTAAACCACTTGAACTTTGGCACCATTAATGAACTTACACGCAAAGATCTTGTTCGAGGCATGCCCAAATTGAAATATGAAAAAGATCATCTTTGCCCGGCTTGTCAATTAGGAAAAAGCAAGAAACACACTCACAAACCCAAAACTGTCAACACCATTACGGAACTTCTTCACACCCTTCACATGGATCTGTGCGGTCCAATGAGAGTGCAAAGCATCAATGGGAAGAGATACGTTCTGGTTATTGTATACGATAACTCTAGGTTTACATGGGTGAAATTTATAAGATCAAAGGATGAAACTCCAGAGATTATCATAAAAATCATCAAGTAACTGAAAGTCAGACTTATCATAAAAATCATCAAGGAATTGAGTTTTTAACCAACAACTTACTCAGTTCTATGAAAGTATTGGGATAAGTCACCAAAAGAGTGTTCCACGCACGCCTCATCAAAATGGAGTTGTTGAAAGACGAAACCGTACCCTTGTTGAAGCTGCTCGAACCATGCTGATATTTTCCAGAACTCCAATGTTTCTCTGGGCGGAAGCTATTGCAACTGCTTGCTACACTCAAAACCGATCTTTGATACATCCTCTCCACAACAAAACTCCTTATGAGCTAGTGCATCTAAGAAAGCCTGACCTCTCCTTCCTACGTGTGTTTGGTGCACTATGTTACCCAACCAATGACAGTGAAGACTTGGGTAAACTTAAGGCTAAAGCAGATATTGGAGTCTTTGTTGGATATGCACCAGATCGCAAGGGATAACGAATCTACAACAAAAGAACCCGACAAATAATGGAAACTATTCACCTTACATTTGATGAGCTGACTGAGCAACTGGTTCCGGGACACACCAGTTCTGGAGCCGTGATGAGGTGAAAAGTGTACCGCTTTTCGGGGGTCATTTAAGCCCTAAATCGTATTTATTTGATCAAATATCGCCCTAAATCGTTCCTTTTGGCATTTTAGGTACTTTGGAGAGAAATTCTGGAAAAGGAAACATTTTGGATGTTTTTGGAGCATAAAAGTGAAGAATTCGACAAAGTGTCAAAATCTGCTGGAACAGTACTCCAGACGGCGTCAAGACCCATCCTGACGGCGTCAAGCCTTGATAAGCCAGAACATATTAAAGAGGGACGGCGTCAAGAAGGCCATCAAGAAACCCTAACCATGGCGAGGTGACGGCGTCAACACCATAACGTGACGCTGTCAGATCTGTTTTTCTATATATATTCGCATAATTTTTAGTCATTCGTGTGGAACTTTTTAGAGAGAAACCCTAGACGATTTTTGTAGCTTTTTTAAGGGTTTTAAACCCTTGGATCTTCCATGTTACATTGAAGATAAGTAATCAATTAATCATTCAATATGTCTATGTGTTGTTTGATTCTATCTTGTTCTTTTCTTTTGTTTAACAAGCTAGGCTAGATTTTCTTTGTGTTTGCTTAGATCTAATGAAACCTA
Organism: Artemisia annua; assembly: GCA_014162995.1. Lineage (NCBI taxonomy): Eukaryota > Viridiplantae > Streptophyta > Magnoliopsida > Asterales > Asteraceae > Artemisia > Artemisia annua. The sequence continues at coordinate 9,873 of LBNU01017244.1, read as the reverse complement.
ACTATTAATTATTGATTGACTGGTGTATTATTAATTGTATTGGATNGAGAAGCTTGCAATCCCACCAGGCAGTATACCTGGTCGGTGTAGTATAGTGTAGTGGTAAGTACGGGGGATTGATCGTTCTCTCACAGGGAATAGTGTTCGTTAGGTTAGAAAAACTACTCTAAAAGGTCTAAGAGTGAAGGAAGATTATTTTTGTATTTTTATATTTTTATGAAAGCAAGTAAAATCTCGGGTATTGGAGGAGTGGGCGGAATTAGTTGCTAGTCAACTAACCCAAAAACTACAATTGCAATTAAAAATAAAATAACTAAACTATTGTGGTTGTGAAAACTTATATGGAGACAAATGTGTTTACTTAGACTTCCTTACTCTTTAACTATCTTTTACCGGTAAATTATTGCATGTATTACTTACGTGGATGACGGGTGTATTCCTTAACAATTCATGGGGTGACGTACATATCTTCCCAATTCTATGAACTCTTATCTCCTCCTACAACGATGCGTAAAGCACCCAATCATAGGGATTGTAAACAGTGGCTCATGCGTTAAATACTACCTTAATAACCTAGTACGCATTAGTTACATGTTTCTTAAGACGTTCAAGCATATTACCATAAAGGAGTTTAGCCAGTTTTCTTAAGCCTAACATTGATGAAACATTCATCCAAGACAAGTAATAACACACCAATCAACCAATAATTAATAGTTAGGTTTCATTAGATCTAAGCAAACACAAGAAAAATCTAGCCTAGCATGTTAATTGAAAGACAAGCATAAGATATAATTAACCAACACATAGACATATTGATTAATTTAAGTGAGGACTTATCTTTAATTGAACATGAAGGATTCAAGGGTGAAAAACACTTGAAAAGACAGCCAAATTCGTCTTTAGGGTTTTTTCCAAACTTGTACCAAAAGTTCCACACTAATGAATGAAAAATAGAAAAGTATATATAGATTTTACATTCAGACGGCGTCAGCTTATGGGTTCTGACGCCGTCAGCTCGCCGTCATTAGGGTTCTCAAATGGCCTAGATCTAATTCTGAAGCCGTCACTTGTAAATGTGCTCTGGGCCGTCACTCTTTATCATTAAACCTGACGGCCTACTTTCTCTAACACCTGACGCCGTCAGGTGTAAACATCTTGTTTTCTTCATGGGCGTCTAGTGTAATCTGATTTTACTCCTTTGTCAACGTTGGCTGACGGCGTCACCTTGTGACCCTGACGCCGTCAGGAAGGTTTTCCAGCTTCTTTTGAGACTTTGTCGTTTTCTTCACTATTATGCTCCAAAAATGTCCAAATTAGCATGTTTTCCAGAATTCTTCTCAAAAGTACCTAAAATGACAAAAGGAACGTTTAGGGCAATATTTGATCACATTTACTCGAATTAGGGCTTAAATGACCCCTTAAAACGGGTACACTTTTCGTCTCATCAGCATCCCACTCCTACATCACCTTATGTACCACCCACAAGTGAAGAATTGAAGAGTCTGTTTGATCCTATGTTTGATGAATATTTTGAGCCTCCAACTATTAACTCAAGTAATGATGCTCCACCTTTGCCTCCATTTGTCGAAGCTCAAATTCTACACGACTCAAATGGTCCATTTGTGTTTGTATCACCCGGTCAAGATGCACCACCTGCTAGTAATTCACAAACCTCATCTAACCTTCAATCATCTTCCATACGTCAAGGGGTTGCAGTTGATAATTCTATTGAAGTGAATCCGTTTGCTTCTGCTGATGATGCTCCATTCATGAACATCTTTGCCCCTGACCCAACTAATGATACCGCATCATCAGGGGAGCCTCATACGGCATCATCAGTTCCGTACCCTCAACATCATGAGCATATCAGAAAATGGACAAATGATCACCTGATTGACAACATCATTGGAAACCCTTCTCTCCCGGTATCTACACGTAAACAACTTGCCACCGATGCCTTGTGGTGCTTCTTTAATTCCGTGCTATCTAAAGTCGAACCCAAGGACTTCAAAGATGCATTGTCTAAAGACTCCTAGTTTACTGCAATGCAAGAAGAAATTCATGAATTTGATCGACTTGAAGTATGGGAATTAGTGCCTCCTCCAGATTGTGCTATGCTTATCGCTCTCGAGTGGATATTCAATGTTAAGCTTGATGAGCATGGTGACGTTCTGAAAAACTAGGCTCGGCTTGTAGCCAAAGGATACCGTCAAGAAGAAGGCATAGACTTTGAAGAATCATTCGCACCTGTTGCTCGAATTGAAGCCATAAGAATCTTTCTTGCTAATGTTGTCAGTCATAATATGGTTGTCTACCAAATGGATGTTAAGACAGCATTCCTAAATGGTAAGTTGAAAGAGGTGGTCTATGTAAGTCAGCCAGAAGGATTCGTGGACCCTGAGTGTCCTAATCACGTCTATCACTTGAAGAAGGCTCTCTATGGCCTAAAGCAGGCTCCTAGGGCGTGGTATGACACATTGTCCAAGTTTCTTCTAGATAACAAATTCACCAAGGATGTTGTTGATCCTACACTTTTCACCAGAAAATCGGGCAAACACCTTCTTCATGTTCAAATCTACGTAGATGACATTATCTTTGCCTCATCTGACCCTATGGATGTGATTGTTTTTCAAAAGAGATGAACTCTGAGTTCCAAATGTCCATGATGGGACAAATGTCGTTCGTCTTGGGGTTACAAATCTCTCAAAATCCCAATGGCATTTTCATCAATCAATCCAAGTATGCTAATGAAATTTTGAAGAAGTTCGGATTTGAATCATGTGACTCTGTTGACACCCCAATGGTTGAAAGATCAAAATTGGATGAAGACATCTCAGGGATCCCAATCGACCAAACCAAGTACCGAAGCATGATTGGATCATTAATGTACCTCACTGCTAATAGGCCAGATCTTCTATTTGCTGTATGCATGTTTGCTTAGTATCAATCCAAGCCACCCAAAAAGCACTTGGAAGCAGTTAAGAGGGTGTTTAGGTATCTTCAAGGGACCATTCACATGGGTCTCTGGTACCCTAAGGACACTGCTATGGCTCTCACAGCCTACTTAGATGCAGACCATGCTGGGTGTCAAGATACTCGGCGAAGTACATCAGGAGGTGCTCAATTTCTTGGAGACAAACTTGTCAGCTGGTCATCTAAACGGCAAATGAGCACATCAATATCCTCCACCGAAGCTGAATACATTGCCATGTCTTCATGCTGTGCTAAAATCTTGTGGATGAGATCTCAACTATCGGACTATGGCTTTGCCTACAACAAGATTCCGATGTTCTGTGACAACAAAAGTGCAATTGCTCTTTGCTGCAACAACGTCCAGCACTCCAGATTAAAGCACATTAATATTCGGCATCACTTCATCAGGGAACAAGTTGAGAAAGGGGTTGTGGAACTTTACTTCATGAGGACAGAGTTTCAGCTGGCTGATATTTTTACTAAGGCACTTCCAAGAGAACGATTTCAATTTATTCTTCCGCGCCTTGGAATGAAGAGCCTTACACCAGAGTCACTCAAAAGTCTTCAGGAAGAGAACGAGGAGTAATGGTTTTGCTTCATACATCCTTGTATATAGTTTATAACCAAATGGAAAATAGAAAAATATAAAACCTATAAAAACCATAAAAAACAGAAAAACCCAAAAATACCAAAAATTGTTCTTCTTTTAGGCATGTCTTCTGTTTATCTATAACATTTACGGTCCTAGAAATGTCATTCAATAATGGAACGAGACTTTAAATGAAGCTCGAGCAGAAGTTATAATAAATGGTTAAAACATGTCATAATGGCTTGCTATTACTTCAGATAGCAACCCTTTCTTCAATATGGGGAAAGCACGTCGCCTAAAAGATGGTTGTTCCTCTCACTGGGTGAAGTTCACCCGGGCACGGATTACTTTATATCTGTGTTTCTTCGAAATAATGTACATTTCAGTGCATTATTTCTTGTATAAGAAGAAAAGTCTTCTTTACATCACAACTTCTCTCTCTATGATTCTTCAGGAGAGTTTTTTGCGGTTCACAAGGTGGCAATTGGACTTAAATTTTCACAAATACTTGACGCTCAATGTAATGGCTACAGCTCTTTCACTAGAAAACGGGTCATTAATTGAGCGGAAGAGTATTTGTTCAAAATTTTTGCACCTTTCAAAAAACTTTGTGCACCATCAGTAGTGTTTAGACACTCTCCCTCTTGGTTTGAGGGGGAGCATCAGTTCATTTCAGAATCAGTGCATATTAAAATCTGACCGCATTTTCTCCCATATTTTCTAAATGTATTTAAATCAATTGGGATCACAAAATCTCAAAAGATTTGAAAATTTTTATCGGGGGAGAGAATGTGATTTAAATATGAAAATCTGATAAAAATGTGATGTTTTAGATATAAACTCTCCCATATGTGCCAAACTCTTTCGTATAACAATGCACATATTAAGGGGGAGCAAAATGGCTTGTGGTGACAAAAGGATTTGGCATTTTACATGAGCTCGACTCAGACTTAACAAATGAATTGACGAAAATTGTCATGAATCGGAAGGACTTGTCTGAGTAGATTGTACCATTTCGAGAAACCTTCTGTGAACATGATCAGGACGGGTAATAATTTCAAGCTAGTCCAACTAGTGATGTAAACGTGTCTCGAATGGGTCTTGTTCACCGAAGGTGGATCAATTCAAAAAGTGCGAACTCTACCCATCATGTACAAATTTTAACTTAAAACATATGAGCACATGTTAAGGGGGAGCATTTGAAAATTATAAAAGTCTCAAAGTGTTAGCAAAATGTGTTTCTTAATCATAAACACTTTGAGAGATTTTTCAAATATTTGGTTAAAGGCAACATAGGATAGTCATGAAGTTATAAGGTGGCTAAGGTTAGGAAAACTGTCCTATGATCCGCCAGAGCCGGAGGGATCTACCCAAGGACAATACCGAATAGATAGTATTAGAAAGTCCTTAGGTATGATTATGAAAAAAGGAGTAATGTGAGAAAGGGAAAGAAGGGGTTGAAGAATTAAAAAGAAATGAAATGAGAAACGGTAAAAAGAAATAGCCCTCCCATTATTCAGCCTTAGGGCAGAAACCGGGTTCAATTCATATGCTACTGGTTGTTGCTAAGGCGACACCGGTATTGAAGACAAGATGTCATGGACCCAGTGACGCACTGCACTTAACATTCTAAGCCACTCAAGTTCTCTCAAAAGAGCTTGATTCATTCTCACAGGGAACCCTACATAATCTATCGACCGCTCATTACGAGCCAAGTTGATATTGAAACAGGAGACACCGCTCCAGTCTCCGACGACTAAACTATGCACTTATCGAGTCTAGAGCTACGAGATGCATCAAAAGATCTCATAGGAACACGTGCTACTTCTACCCTGGTTGTTCAACATTAAGGACACCAGTGGTAAATTTATGAGTCCTACGCAGATCTTAGCAATCTCCAGAACATTTATGAGGGAAGTTACTAATGTGACTCCCAGTGATTGAATGAAAATTTCTGCCAGGGTCAACATCAAACAGCCCTGAAAGCAGGTCACTTCGGTAATTCCTTGTGGATTACGCTTAGTGATCGTGGCGGTTTCAAAACGGACTACAGTCGTGGAGTGATCTCCAGCGACTCACCTAATCGTTGATCTACTTCAGTAGATTTTGTAAGCCCTTTCGAGGGTATCTGATTTAGGAACGGCCTTGGTAAGGTTTAGAGAAAGTTTTCACACTATGCTGTTAACAATCTCTAAGTCCGAACTTGTAAGTACCGGACGTTTTATTGCTAACTGTCGTATGCAGGAATATCTGGCGGTTGTTGCTGATTGCAGAAAAGATGCTGATCCATCACCTCATGCTCACACTTCATCAACATACTCAATGAAATCATGATAATTGACAAGCCTTCAACAATGCTTCCGCTACTCTGATGCTGACAATCATGATAAAGAAAAGTGTGAGCATGGCGCTAAAAAGATCACCACATCACATGGAGACTATGCTGGTGAAAGATGACTTGGAGACACACATCGGATGATTAACTTCAAGAATACTCAAAGATTATCTGAAACATAAGAACGGTCATCAAATTTCCACTAATGAAAGCACAAAGTTTTTATGACTATGAAGAATCAATATCTACGAGCTACGAAGTTAACTTCAAAAATTAGAATGCTAGAATTCAATTTGTAACTTCCGGGGTGACCTCCCTTAGGGGGAGATTGTAAGGAATACAAATATTCATATGAAAAGACTCGGTCACCCCGAGTATTGTTTAGCATTAAGTAGCTTGTAGTATTTATCCTAGTAGTATAGTAGTAGTCTAATATCGTAGTTATCGTGGAGTTGAGTCGGGTCTTTACCCATTGTCAGCTCACTCCACAGCCCGTTTTATGGGGCAATATTATGTAACTATTTGGACCTTCATTTGCAATCTAACAAATCTCTAGTTTCTCTCAAGGTTCCCACTCCTCTACTTTCTCTCTCTAACTTCTCTCTAGAATTATAAGATAAATTCAAATACTCACAGGATCCTGACAAGTGTCAGAATTAACGGTTTGGATGCAGAGAGAGAATGAGTGAAAAAAATTATATAATATTGTTGTGTGTGTAGGAGGATTAATAAGAGGATATAGCAATGCTCAAATTCAAACCATAACACACATACCACACGAATCTAAACGTTATGAGTTAGTTAGAGTTACTATTCTAATTTGACCTATGATTGGTTATGCGTACTTAGATTTTAGGTGAATTAAACGAAATAAATTGACATCTCATGTAACTTGTCGAATAATGTAAAGGAAAATTTATAAAAGGTGCTCCACAATATTCCATCTCTAACATAAAAGCTTTAAAAGTGCACTCTTTAAGTTTTCAGGCTCCTAAATTATAAAGACCAAGACTACAATTTCTCTCTACATAGCATATTAAAAAGGTGAAATTGTCATGATATTCCTTTATAGTTATCGCTTATGTTGAAGCGTAGTATACAATATATAAACGATGCTATTAGATATTAGTCGAAAACAATAAGATATCAAACGATAAAGTGTACTATAAAGACGTATCACTCAACCATATTACACAATATCTATGATATGGTTTTACTCTCTAAAAGAAATTCCAAGATTTATTAGAGCACTAGGTGTGGTGGTTAAGCCACACTCGCCGTTCCTACGTGGAACCCTCGCCGGCCTCGCCACGGTTCGCCGCCACACCGCCCCCCCCTCGCCTTGGTTCGCCGTTTGGTGGTTCGTCACTTCCCCGGCGAGGTTTGCAAACGTACGGTTTGCAGCTTTTTTTTTTTTTTTTTTTTTTTTTTTTTTTTTTTTTTTTTTTTTTTTTTTTTTTTTTTTTTTTTTTTTTTTTTTTTTTTTTTTTTTTT
>LBNU01017242.1:5714-18860 GCA_014162995.1 Artemisia annua | reverse complement strand
GATTGTTGATAGGTAGGTGTTGTTGGTGAAACGTATGGTTGTTGAACATAGTGTGGGAGTTGGCAAGGATAATGGGATGGTTGTTGTGTGTTCACTGGTAGAGGGTGTTGGTGTTGTAGCCAATGAGGTTGCAGAGAGGAGGATCATGATTCTTAGCCACCTTTTCCCTTCCTAAACTTCATTCTGGGGCCTCAGCTTGGTTTTTGCTTCAAAAAGTCATAGAGTTGATCAGTATCCATCCTGATTTGAAGATTCTTTGTTTGGTTGACAATTTGTGACATATCGACCCCATTCTTCTGGTAGATTGTGCATGAACTTTGATGTTTGGCTCACAATTTTCGTTGGTTCCAACTGTGTTCGTGATCAGCTCATTCATCAAGGTGCAGAACCTTGCGGGTAGTAGATTCCAATTTGTTCACCTGCTGTAGACGTGAAGTTTCCGCATTGCTGTTAGAAGCTTGTTCTCAACATCTTGTGGGCCCAATTCTCCGTTCGATGACAAGTCTTCTAACTCGTTCCCACATAGCATAAGCGGTTCACAGAACGTCGACTGCAGCAAAGATCTCACGAGGTAATCCAAGTTGAATAAGATGCCCATTGCCATTTGCATCTGCCGTGCAATCTGGCCTGTCCAGCTCTTCAGCTGTGTAGTCCTCTTTTTTTTTGGGAGACGGACAAGAAATGCGTTGAGTAGGAGGTGTTCCTTCTGATTTCCCGGATCAAGGATTTCTTTTGGCTGAAATGCGACCATTTTTCAGATGGATTTGATCATGAGCTTGCCATCGGTTTTGGATTTTGAGTAGACGAAGCGATACGGCTGGTGTCCATGGAAGATAACCACCTTTTACAAGCATAGGAGGACGGTTCTCAGCACCGGCAGCATGAATATCTTGTTGAGTTGCCATTATGATTTGATTCAAAGTGATATGTCGTGAAAAGTTGTTGGATCTTTAGGATGAACTTAGGTTTTTGTTGTAGATTAGGTTTGATGAAACTTTCAAGGCGTTTACGGTTGTTCTTAGTGAGTTTGAATTTCCCTCCAAAAATCTAATTTGAAAATTTTCTTACCCAAAATTTGAAAAACACTATGGAATGCTATTCTAAGGTTGCACGAAAAATTTGAGTTTTAAAAATTTTGACGCCAAATTTTACCGAACAAATTTGAATTTTGGTCAAAATTTTCAACGTTATACCAAAATTTAAATCTCGCGTAAAAATTGAACGTTTAATCTCCTGTAAAAAATAAATTTTACTCAAATTTTCCCGCCAAAAAACTTTATTTATTTATTTATTTATTTTTTTTTTTTTGCTTACTCGCTAAAAAAATTTCAAACTCGCTAAGAATTGTTGATACTCGCTGGAATTCTCTTGATACTCGCTGAATAAACTATAATACTTGCTAAGATTGTCTTTGATACTCGCTAACAAGTCAAGTTGATATTTGCTGAAGTTTGATACTCGCTATGATGTTTGATACTCGCTAAGCTAATTGATACTCGCAAGATCAGTTGATACTCGCTAAGTATAACAAATCCTTACTCGCTAACGATAAGGTATAAGGCATACTCGCCATCAAACAACGATACTCGCTAATAACACTGTGATACTCGCTAAATAACAACACGAAACTCGCTAAAAAACAGCACGATACTCGCTAAAAACCCTTCGTACTCGCTAACCAGAAATCAATACTCGCTAGCTTTGTCACTTAAAACCCATACTCGCTAAACCCCATTTCAAACTCGCTAAACCCTAAAAATTTTAAGCAGTACGAATTTTTTTGATTCAAGAACGAGTTATGTTTGATCCCTAACAAGTTTAAACCAATCAAAATACCAAAAAAACCTTAAACCTTTATCAAATCAAACTTAACTTGTGCAAGAAGAAACCATACAAGCCAAATAAAAACCAAACGAGCCAAATAATACCAAACAACCCAAAAACCAATCAAAACTAAATCTAAACCAACCTAAATCTATCCCTTGGCGATTGATACCACTTGTAGGAACCCGTATACAACCTAAATCACGACCTTCTTCACCTAAATCTAGAGAGAGAAAGAGAGATGTAGAGAGAGAGAGATGGGAGGATCAAGTGTGTGAAAATAAAGAACTATGTGTTATTCCAAATGATCAACCAACCTCAAAGTGAGGTTATACAATATATTTATAGTGCTTCAAGTCTAGGGCTTTTGACTATTACATGTTTGGCCCTTAGACTTTCTAGTGATTGATAAATGAACATATAACTTCCTAAAACGCTTTCTAACGCAACCTATTACATGATACTAGAATATAATGACCGACACTTCATAATATAAAAATACAATGCTAACATGCTCCAATTTAAAATTCAAAAGGTTTGAGTGCTATGTGATTTACCCTCTGGCAAGAAGGTAATAGGTACAAAATGGGTGTTCAGAAACAAGAAGGATGAAAGAGGCATTGTCATCAGGAACAAGGCAAGGCTTGTGGCTCAAGGATACACTCAGGAGGAGGGTATTGATTATGAAGAAGTGTTTGCCCCAGTTGCTAGAATTGAAGCAATTAGGCTGTTTTTGGCCTATGCATCATTTATGGGCTTTAGGTCTATCAAATAGATGTAAAAAGTGCTTTTCTATATGGGCAAATTGATGAGGAGGTATATGTGTCACAACCTCCAAGTCTTCACCTAAATCTAGAGATAGAAAGAGAGATGTAGAGAGAGAGAGATGGGAGGATCATGTGTGTGAAATATAAGCTATGTTATTACCAAATGATCAACCCAACCTCAAAGTGAGGTTATACAATAGTATATATAGGTGTGAAGTCTAGGGCTTTCTATCTTATACATATTTGGCCCTTCGACTTTCTAGTTATTGAATATTGAACATATAACTTCTTAGAATACTTTCTAACGCAACCTATTACATGATTCAAGAATATAATGACCGACACTTCATAATATAAAAATACAATGCTAACAGGCACCTAAGCCAAAGAAGAAGGTGATGGATTCAATGAGTGATGACAATAGCTCACTGAATCCCAAGCTACTCCTCACTAAAGCAACAAAAGCTAAAGACTGAAGAATTAAGACATGAAGCCTGAAGAATGGGCGGGACAAGGCGGGAAACGTTTGAAATTACAAAGAGTGTCAGTATTCTTGTAAAGTCAAACTTTCCCTGAATGGCGTGGGTTCAGGATGGTGTCATATCTGAACCTCAGAAAGTAGTATTGTCCTATACCCAAAATAGACTTATGTAACAGAGAAAAAATACGTAAGTATTTTTGTCTCAACTAGGCTGATGTAATCTTTGTCTTTATCACAACGGTTGTAATATACTTGTGTATAAATAGGAGTCATAAGAGAGAGTAAAGGTTGCGGAGTTTGTGCACTTAATGCTTAGACATTCACAAACTAATCTTTACTCTCTCCAAATAGCAACCATCCCTAAGATAGCTTAGTAGGTCTTTTGTTGCTACTTAAGCATAGCTTAAGTTTAGTGAGGAGTAACACCAAACATACTTGTCATTTCAATCCCAAGTGTTTATTCCGCGAACACTTGGGTATAATTCTTTTGATTAATTTCTAATAAAGAGTTAAACGTTGAAAAATTTTGTTTCTTATCCTTCACGTTTTTATTATTAAGTTATTAATCATTGCATCATTATTCCATGGAACTTGGTTAGATTAACTTTGTAGTTAACCATTAACCAAGTGAAAGGGACCAACACTAAGTGACTACTTTACACGCAATCTAATATGACTTAAATGGATTTTGTTGTCTTATGGTGCGTTATGTACTTCTATTATTTATAATGGATATACCGAGTTTATATCATTAATATAGATTTATTCTTCCTTATGTGTACACCTGTTATGATGTTTGATACTTTACATGGTCATTAAAAAGTGTTATCAAGATAATAAAACATTAAACAGCGAACCACTCAAAAGGTGTTGGAGAAACTTGCAAGTGGTATTCCACATGAGGCTCGAGACATAAAATTATCTAATGGTTTTGTGTGTCCATGCATGTTGCACTAAAACCTGCTAAGTTTATCATTCTTTACGGAACTTATAATTTCCTAATCGTATATAATGAAATTTTTAAAGGTATTCTTACTGCTTGCTTTATTAATTTACACACTCAACCCTCACAACATATGCAAGGATTTTTTATATCTATTACTCTTTTTTTCGAAAGGCTATATCTATTACTAAATAGTCCTTAACTCCTTATATTATAATACTCTAACATGCCGATCCATTTGTTAGGCTAGGCACAGTTGTGACCTATATTGCATCATCTTTCCGGCTGTCACCTCAGCTTTCTCTCTCCTCAACCTATATTCACCTCTCTCCCCATAGTGGTGACAAAATAATTAAATCCAAAATAAGTTACACATTCACAAGCATAAAATCGGTTGTTGAGCCAACCGATATTCCCTTTTTTTTTCTCTCAACCAATAGTGGCCGAACACCCCACATTGGGGACAACCGATTGTGATGTCGGTCGAACAAGATGAACAACCGATTCTATCCGGTCCACTGTGACCAGCCTTAGGCCCTTATCAAGAATACAGTATAGATCTTATTTTTACCTTTTACGTGTCTTCCTTTAAGAAATGGAGAACCGAGTTTGAAAATGATACCCAAGAGAGGGAATGTGTATTTCTTGACAAGTGATATACGAATATGGTATGTAAAGTAACATTTCGTCGTTGTTTGTTTTATGTTGTTCTCTTGCAGCATTACCATCTATATCTTACCAAATTAAAGGGCGGGCTGTTATGTGACACCAACATTTTTGAACATTTTGACACTAACTGATCTTTATTTGCAGATTCACAATGTTAATATGGGGATACACCAGCAAAGCATGAATATGGTCAGTCTCAGTGAGTTAAGTTGCAAGAATGAGCAACGTTCTTGAAATTCTTCCTGTTTTCACTAAAAACATGTTGTATTATATTAATTTTAAAGGATAACTTGACAAACAATGTTAATAGCAAAATCAAAATTCTCTGAAGCTTATTTTGGGACCCGTAAAAAGAAGCTTATTTGATGACTTAGATACGTAATACTCCATCTTTTTGGGGCTCTTTGAAATAGATTAAGCTCGACCAAAATCGTTACTGTGTTTTGATATATTGGATGAACAATAATGAGGATGTTTGGGGATTGCTTATTTAAAATGATTATTTGATTAAGTCAGCTATAATAAGAATAAGTCATTTTAGAGTTGTTTCCATGTTGGCAATAAACAGTTAAAAAAAAAAAAGAAAAAAAAAAAGAAAAAAAAAACCCTTAAGTACCCTCTTAATTTTGGTTACTATGAAACTAAAAGTCATGTTTCAGTATTTTTTTTGTGTTTCATCCGGCATTCTCTTATGTAGTATAGTGTTCCTGTGTTTACGTTGATAGTTAGGTAGTATGATGTTTCTTTTTATCAATGTTGCAAAAAACGGCCTACTCGGCCTTGTAATCGCCGATTACAAGGTAAACGGCCCTCGAACTTGGAGAGATTTACAAGGTGTGGAAAACTAGAAGGGGGGTTGAATAGTTTTACGTCCGTTTTATAATTTATAAAAACAAGTTTGTTTTAAAAAAAAAACTTCGATTCTAGTTTATGTGAATTCAATACTTGCACTATATGAACAATTATATAGTTATTAACTAACTAAGCAAATATAGTATAAGTAAATAAGTAATGAAAGTAAAGAGTTAGAAAGATCAAACCACAACACAAGGATTTATAGTGGTTCGGCTACAAGGTCACCTTCCTTGTTCCTACTCCACTCCCCGAGTCACCTACTCGAGAGTTTTCTTCACTATGTCAACAAACTCCCTTGTGGCGGAGAAACCTTACACAACTTTCGCTTACACCGGCTTAACGACACAAAGCTAGATGTCGGGTTCTAATCCTAGCTAGAACCAATCTCACAACTCTTCACAACTTCTACACTACTTGAACACACCACACCTTCTTCACTACTTCACACCACTTCACTACTACACTACTTCTTCTTCTCTACACACCTTCTACTTCACCTAAAACTACTTATTACAATCACAACACAACTACACAAATGATTTACACAATGTACACTACTAATTTACAATACTTCTTAAACTTGTTGTTGAAGGAGTATTCTTCTTTTGCACTTTGGATGAGGATGGATGAGTAGGGATTGAATCACTTGAAACAAGGATTAATAATCTAATGATCAAAGGATTTTAGAAGATGTTTAGAGAGATTTAGATCTGAAAATTTTCGTGCAAAAGGTGAGGAAAATACCAGGTTTGAGGTGGTATTTATAGGGGGAAAATTCTGACAGATTCTGTCAGGTGGAGTGTGCCGGTCCCCTTAATTCATGGTCGGCCCCCTTAAAATTAAGGGGGCCGCCCCTTATGATTAAGGGGGCCGCCCTCCTGTAACGGCCTGAAAACTTGTCTTTTAGTGGGGAAATTTTATTTAGTGAAAAACTAACTGATTTTGGTTAAAAATTTGAATTCATATATTTAGTATGATTTAAACATTTTCCTTTATTACCAAAAGTGTTTTTCAAAAATATATAATAAGTTTATATTATTAAATAAACTTTGTAATAATTAATTAAATACCCCTTTGATCATGAAATATATTAAGCACTTGTTTATTCATACCTTAAGTGATTAAGTTGGATAAAATGATATAAACTAACTTAATACTTGTTTACGTAGTAATCTTACGTTTAATAATTTTACATTTTGTGATCGTCAAAACGTAGAGATATCGAAAAATTTAAAGAACGTTTTTATGCATTATTTATGTCAACACAAGGAAATCGGCCGATTAATCGGCGATTACAAGGTTTAGGGCCGATTAATCGGTTAAAAAACGCTACTCGGCACTCGACCGCCTCAGGACCGATTCACGATTTTTGCAACATTGCTTTTTATAGGACCACTGATATTCATCAATTGTATATGAGATGGCTACACTTAATGCCAATGAAGACGAAAAGCCTATTCTGTTATATGGGATGGTTAAAGAAGTTGGGTCACTTAATGTCAATGAAGACGAAAAGCATGTTTAGAATCCGCAATTTTTTCTTGATTTTTTTTTCATGATAAAGAAATACCTTTTTATGCTATATTAAGTACATTTGTTGACCCCAAATACCTTTTTTTATGGTATAAGAGTTCTAACCGTTTGGTGTAAGAGATGATTTGGGTTTAAGTTAGTTCCAAGTGTTCGATGCAGGCATGATCCGGGAGAAAATGAGGTTACTTAATACATAAAATACTTTAGTTAGGTGTGACCTAACTTTGTATTCTATGCTATCAACTCAAAATCATTTACTTATAAATGGTTTAATTCATGGTGTGTTACTCAAACATGAAAAACTTAAATACCAATTTATGAGAAAACGGGTCGTAATAAGAGAGCGGGTCCAACAGATCCAAGGTTACTTTTTTTTAACATGATCCAAAGCTAAATATTAAACTTCTTTTACTTACACTTTTTTTTTCCAAGACCAATCAAATTGGAGCTCACGATCCATGGACGTTTATTACATAAATAGATACAAGCATAGTAGTTTATAGTATCATTGACTTATAACTTATTATTTCTTTTATAAAATCATTCAAACTGTTGACGTTCATTATTCTTTCTTACTTTATTCACACACTTAATTTTTTGATGAATAATTTCTTTAAAAACCCCATGATTTCACGGGTCCATAAGCTATCAAAAACTACTATAAATGTTGTATATAAAAAGTTCTTCAAGGTCTATGATCAAACGGTCAATATGTATGCACAGTATATATATTACATGTTTTGTGCCATTTTTCTTATTTACACTTATTATAAATCCCAAACTTCTTTTACTTACATTTTTTTTACTCATTAGGTGTTCACGGAATGGACCTTTTGTTGAAGTATTAGAATGGTCACTACATGCATTTGCTTCTTAAAACAAACATATTGAAGATCAAGAGACAATGAACATTTATTACACATATATTTACAAGCAATATATTTTATACTTTCAGTCACTTTTAACTTATTGTTCCGTTGCAAGAAAATGTCATAGCGTTTCTTTCTTACTTTATTCACGTGCTTACCTTTTTTTAATTATCCATATCTCTCACAGAACTACATTTATGTGATCGAATTCTGTCATGTTTAGACTCCTAGCAGAAAACTGTATATGTACAATGGTAATATGTGCAAGAGTACTCAAATAAAAGTTGATGAAACTACTTTTCAAATAACTGTATTATAGAGCAGAGGAGTACATGTAAGATTACCTAATTCATATAAAGAAAAAGATCACATAGAACAATTACAACTACACAATCTTCCCACCACCAAGATTTTGTATAAAGGCATAAATTAGCTTTCTCCCTATACAACGTAACAAAGGGAAGCTAAATGCTAATAGTTAATTATGCAATTTATTAGTCTATTTGCATGCTTCGATCTTGAGTATAACATATTGGTCATGTAACTACTAGCATTATTGACCACCAATCTCTGATTAGTATACATGCTAAAATGAATTGATTATATGAGACAATGACAACTCTCCGTTCAACAAAAAGGATGTAAGTCGTTTACGTGATCGAAAAAAATTTCAAGGGAATGAAGCATCACCCACTAATTGCAGGATACAAATCATCATCATTCATTATCATTATCATTAACATTAACATTCCTTGTATGCTATTACCTCCAACTAAGCACAGTCTAATTTTTCACAGGCTTCTGCCATGCATTCTCCAACTAATTAATTTCTTTCTCTTAGAGCCCTTGGTGCTCCTGTTGTTGTTCTCTCTTTGGCTTATGAGCGTTTTCATGGTTTTAAGCACACAAATCCTGTAACATGTCTAGGCAAGTACTTAGCAATTTCTATTGGTTTAATATTTTTTGTCATTTGTTAATTTTCTAATGATTATTACTTTTTTAGGTTCGTATGCTTTTGCTGTATTCTATTCCTTGTGCTTACGTACTACATCAAATTAGGCGTGAATGGAGCTTCCATTTTGTTTGTTATCTCACAGTATGTGGCTCCCATGTCGGCCCTTTTTTAAAGATTGTTGTTTAACGCGAACAAAATTTTTCCACAACTGTCACAAATTAATTAATGATTATTTAAAAATTTAACGCTATTGTTTCAGATATGTGGTAAGCTTTTTAATGATATATAAAATCTGGTAACATGTGATACTTCATTAGCAGAAAATGTTTTGTTTCAATTGTCATAACTGATGTATACTTGTATGTAGCTTTCCTCTTGAAAATGACATTGGCAACATTAATGGCTGCTCGACTAGGTCCGATAGCTATGGGCGATCTTCAGATATGTTTGCAAGTAAGGTTAGCAGTTTCTCTTATAACAAAGGCACTGTCACCATCTAGTCAGCTATACATAAAATATTTGTCGATCTAGTTTTAGCCAACTGTCCAAGCTTGTGCAATGTTGTTATATCATATATGATGGTTTGCAGCTCAGTTTTGGCAACAAAACTTGTTATCACTAAATGCATAGTTCTGATCTTTCACAAAGTTGAAGACTTTATTGACTACCAATTGATGTCGCATCAAGCACGCATACTGTCCTATTAAGCTGGCATCATTGACTTTGGTTGTTTTTGCTATAGGCAATTAGGGTATCAAGCATATATCAATTGGGGGCATTGATTGCTAGTTCAGTTTCAGAAGGGGATTACAGATCCGTGAAGGATATATCACATACGTTGTTTTAAAGGTATGTTATATTCGTACACTCAAATAAACTTCTTTTGGTCATGGTAAATTTTGATTATCTTTTTACATAAACATGTTTGGCATATTGGTTCTGTGACGGTGTTACTTTGGCTGAAATATTGGGCATGTCATTTGGTCGTATAGTCACACTGTTCAGTGTTCACTAAGGATACTGAAGTATTAAGGATTGCTAGAACTGGAATTCTGTAAATATCTCTATAATACTTTTCTTATTCTTACATCTACAAAACATGTCATTATGTCACTTACTCATTTTTTGTTGACAAATTTTTTTGAGTGCTAGCCAACCTATGGATGCTTTGGCTTTTATTGTTGATGGTTTACATTATGGAGTTTCAGACTTCCCTTATGCAGCTTATTCCATTGTACGCCTTTGGTTCTTAAATGATATTTTGGGTCAATAGTTTACTTTTAACATTCAATAACGTTTCTGAAATTAATTGTAGGCTTCTTGTTGGGGTTTAATCTTCTACTATTCTTTTCTATGCTCTTGCGGTTTTTGGTCTCTATGGTGTTTGGGCGGGTTTGTCTCTCTTCATGGGGTTGGGAATGGTGGCAGAGTTTATCAGGTAATCCTTGTTAATCACTTTTCTTTTTCTTTAAAAAGNGTGTGTGTGTGTGTGTGTGTGTGTGTGTGTGTGTGTGTGTGTGTGTGTGTGTGTGTGTGTGTGTGTGTGTGTGTGTGTGTGTGTGTGTGTGTGTGTGTGTGTGTGTGTGTGTGTGTGTGTGTGTGTGTGTGTGTGTGTGTGTGTGTGTGTGTGTGTGTGTGTGTGTGTGTGTGTGTGTGTGTGTGTGTGTGTGTGTGTGTGTGTGTGTGTGTGTGTGTGTGTGTGTGTGTGTGTGTGTGTGTGTGTGTGTGTGTGTGTGTGTGTGTGTGTGTGTGTGTGTGTGTGTGTGTGTGTGTGTGTGTGTGTGTGTGTGTGTGTGTGTGTGTGTGTGTGTGTGTGTGTGTGTGTGTGTGTGTGTGTGTGTGTGTGTGTGTGTGTGTGTGTGTGTGTGTGTGTGTGTGTGTGTGTGTGTGTGTGTGTGTGTGTGTGTGTGTGTGTGTGTGTGTGTGTGTGTGTGTGTGTGTGTGTGTGTGTGTGTGTGACCTTGGTCTTCTATTTCAGCTTCATTGGATGGAATTCAGAAATAATGCAGTTCTCATCACACAACACAGTCTTGATTGCTGATTATAAGTTTGGTCGTTTGTGTGTATTTATCCAGTTCTGTAGTGATTTGTACATTTAGGATGGATTTACTTAGACTTCCACTATGTACTTGCATAGATTGATCATTGTACTAATCCTTCAACACCTTAAAAATTATTCATCAGGGTTGATAACAGGAATGTGCTAAATTACAATTTCAACATAACATGCAATTTTTAAACTTGGAGTATATAGGTGCACCATATTTTATAAAATGTTGGACATATAGGCTCACATTTTTCTTGTGCTCCAAGAACAAACCCTAAGCCTTAAATAAGTACAACAACCATCAAAGAGTTTGCAACAAGAATTTAAACTGGCAAGGCTCAAATGGAAGCAAACAAATTATAAGCTAACGTGAGCTGATGAAATGATAAAAAAACACCATACTAACAAGTAAGGCCAAGTGGCTTGCAAAACCATTTCATCTTTTAACAAGTGAGCCATCGACCTCGACAACTTGTTAGATTGTAAAATATTCGTGCTAAAATACTCAAAAGTTAAATCAACAATATCCGCATATGACCATAAGATCTATGTCAGCTAGTGGACACATAAGGCAAATCTATACTGGCAGAGCACCTTTTCACATAACAATATTCGTACTCAAAAGTACAAAAACTAAATCAACAATATCAACGTAGTATCAGATCAATCATACGAACTATATCAGCTACTAATGGGCACATAAGGTGGCACATGTAGATCACATGTTAGAAATCTATACTAATTCATATCAGAATGCCTTTTTTACATTACAATATGTTATTTAATCAAGTGTTACGAGTGAGCAAGCCTTGTTACATCACAATATTTATGCAATCAAGTGTTACGAGTGAGCAAGCCTTGTTACATCACAATATTGTATGCAATCAAATGTTACCTGAAGAATATGGGTATGAATGATACAGTACTAGGCATAACACAATGCACCCGAACATTTAGAAAAGGTAGCATGCTTAACAAAAGCCCGCCCTACAAGAGTATCCTGCCTCTCTCAGTGTGCTACACAGCTGGAGAACATTCATGAGTTTTTAGCTGCTTTGTTTTTATTTGTAACATTCATTAGTTCCGTTAGTTGGCAAAAACTTCGTACTGACTTTCTTATGTGCTGTTTCATCCTAAGGTGTATGATGCCATGATAAGGATATCATGTATGACAAAAAGCTTGAAAAAATTCTTTTTGTATTTCCGAAAGGTTTTTTAGTTGAATTCAATCTTATTGTTTTTTAACAGGTCAAAGGACTAAGTTCAATGATGTGTACATTTATACTATGATTTTCTCTTAATGCACACATCATTGAACTTAGTTCTCTGACCTATTAAAAAACAAGAATATTCAGTTCAACTTAAAAACTTTTCAGAAAAACAAAAAGAAAAATTTCAAGCCATTTGTCATACATCCAATCCTTATCGTGACATCATATAAGTTAGGATGAAACAACATATAAGAAAGTCAAATACGGAGTTTTTGCCAACTAATGGAACTACTGAATGTTACAAATAAAAACAAAGAAGCTGAAAACTCACGAATGTTCTCCAGCGGCGTAGCACGAAAGGCAGGAAAGTCCATTTTTGTGTTAGGAAGTTCCAAGATGATTTGGCGGACTCTGTGGCAGTAGGATTTAGATCCAAGGAGCGCATCACATTCCCAATCTCATCGGTTGGGATGGATCTTCTGCGTGTTAGTCCCAAAATGAGAGTCGATATGAAATTGCAAGTAAACGTAAAATCTGAATAACTATTAATCGGTTCTCTAAACTTGTAATCGTTACATGTACATGAGTACATATACTAAACCAATGGTCACCATTCGAACCATGGTGTCTGTTCGAAGGGTTGCATCCAAACGTTGCACCCTTTCACAAAATACAGAAATTTACTTTTTAACTAACTTAACTAACAAACGGTTATTAAGTTCTATTTTGTCAACTTTGGTCCTTCATCTTTGAGAAAGAAGCAATATCGAGATTATTTGTTTTCATTCTCCTCCTTAATCTTGATCGTTGCTTCGACCTAAGTCTTGAACTCCGAGCATTTGTCGCATTGTTACAAACTTCAGTCTTGGTAAGGCTTTCGTTAAGATGTCCGCCCTTTGTAGTTCTCCACTAATATGTTCCACATTGATATGACCATTCTCTACGCATTCCCTAATGAAATGATAGCGAATGTCTATGTGCTTGCTCCTTCC
>LBNU01017241.1:10480-28748 GCA_014162995.1 Artemisia annua | reverse complement strand
TAGGCTTCTCTTGATCCTTTTTTTTTTACAAGACAAAGCAAAATACATGTGAGCTTTATACTTACTGGAAATTAACCTAAGCAACAAAAGGTGGTGATCCTTGTGGTGTGTAGTAGATGTCGAATAACAATAAATGTGAAATTCTAGCAACCGAATACCCCTTTATTTTCATACTTTCAATGAATACCATATGCTGATAAGTTTCTGCAACAAAAAATTAATAAAAAATGACAAGATTTAATGGATCCTTAGAAGCCGAATCTGGAAGCCTGAAAGAAGATTCAAAACTTAGGTGTTATATAACAATAGATATATATAAGATATATACGACTATATTTGTCGGGTTATATACAATAATAGCTAAAACAAATGGCTTAAACTGGTTGAAAAGCTCCTATGCGATTATTCATTTATTTACAAAATTAATATAAATAATGAAAGATATAGAAAATAATTTGATGATATCTGACTCGTAAGACTGCGTTTTAATTTTAAAAGTTTCGGGTCGTTAGTGATTGCCGATCGGGAGTAGGGCAACGGTCCGATCGGACGGGCCATAATGGCAAGATCATCAGAGAGATATATCATGTCAAAACATTTAAGAATTGATGTAAAATGAATTCAGGAGCACCTACAGATATATGGAGCGAGAGATATACTTGTTGGAGTATATATGTTAAAAATAAATGTATTCAAAATATAACTGTTTTATTAGCATTATTAACAAAGGAGTTCAGGATACGGAAATGGCCCATGGAAATATCGGACAGTCTTAGCAGAGATATACAAAGAGATTATATAATACAAAGGCATTTGCTATTGTGATTGGTAGCGGCCCCATTATAAGCTCAACCTACAAAAGAGAGTTGGGTAAAATCAGAAATTGGTGGCTCTGATATGTTGAGTTGTACAAGTGGTTGGGATGGTGTGAGTTTGTGTTTTTTGTAGGGGTGTGTGATGCGTTGGATGAAAAAGGTGTAAGCAAGGAGAGGGGAAGCTGGTGGATCCGTGTGAGCGAAATTGAGTGTTGTCCATTGGTGGGGTTGTGAAGTGTGATAGCTTTTCAAAATGCCATTGGTATTCGTGGACTTTTTAAAACTGTGTATCGACACTTTGATCAATACTACTTTTCTTTTATAAATGTCCGACGCAATAAGTGCCGCCATACCATAGGCCCCTTCTAATTTATCTGGCATACATCTGCACATTTATACGCTCCGATTTGTGCATTAATACACAACTTTCTATCACCTAACCATTCTACACACATCACAATTCCACGCAATACGACGTACTGCCAGATCTTCATACGCCGTACCTGGGCTCTTTGCAGGTTGCATACATACATCATCAATTAAGGTTCAAATCATGTATTTTTTTCGTGTCTTTTTCTAATAGTTGCTCTATACCAGCACTGAAAATACTATAAACTTCAAGCTACTTAACGTATCAATTCAATTATAACATATAATAAATGAGCAATACGCAGGATGATGATAATATAAATATAAGATGACATTCGATGTTCAATCAAAGATCACCGGATCTAAGAGGCCATCAGGTTCAAAACGTTTAAAGAGTTGATGATCAAAACTGAATTCAGGAGACAGCCCTCGGCTGGCGGGATACTTGTTGGGAATTATACCATATTAAAAAATAACACGTATTGCAAACCTATAACCATTTTTCAATTAACAATATTAACAAATGAAGTTCAGGCATAGGAAATACCTACCAATCGGAAATAGTCGGCCGCCGTCCTCAAACCAGAGAATGATGCCCAGCCCCGGGTTTATAGGCCAAGGCCATTTGGCCATCGTGATTTGGTAGGGCATTATGGCCAGCCACAAAAGAGAGTTGGGTAACAGATAAGAATTTTGGTGGGCTGTGATAATGTTGGGTTGAATACGTGGTTGGGGTGGGAGTCTTGTTGTTTTTTTGTAGGCGTGTTGTGATCGTTGGATACAAATATGTGAGCAAGGAGCAGAGGAGTTGGACTGGATTCGTGTGATGCGACAATATGTGTTGTCATCTGGTGGGTTGTAAAGTGCATATCAACTTTTCAAAATGCAATTGGTTTATCTTTATTCTATTTATTTATTATTTATTATTATTTTATATTATTATTATTATTATCTATTTTATATTATTATTATTATTATTATTTTAAACTGTGTATGACACTTTGATAACATATTTCTTTAATAACGTCCAACAAAATATTATAATGGCCTTCTACTTATTGGCATACATTGCATATTATACTCGATTCTTGCATTATATCCAACTTTCTATCACTAACCATTACACACATCACAAATTCCATGCATTATGTCTTATGCTAAAAACTGTTTGACACAAATATCATACTTAAATTAGCTTCACCGCAACGCGCGACAGCCGACTTACTCCTTCCATAGAAGATGCAAATATAAAAATTACTCTCGAGTCCCCCAATTATTCGACATCAACACTTATAACCAAAAAGATAAATGTAAAAACCTGACAGAAGAAGCAAATCTGGTTGTTGTTTGAAAATTGGGGAAGAAATAAACAGAGAAGAGAGAAACCCTTGTTCCGCCATTTACGGACCCCACCAATTCCTCTTAACCCCTTCTTCCCCCAATTCAAAATGCCAGCTTCCTCTTCAGGTATATTTATTCTTTCATTCACATCACTTCTATTAAATTAATTATATATATATTTTATAAATCCCAATTCCGTTACAGTTTGTTACAATTCTGTTACAGTTTGTTACGATTCTGTTACAGTTTGTTACGATTAATTAATTATTATTATTATTATTTTTTTTTTTATATAATTTTGTTGTATTAGAAACTAGGAACAGATGGAAGAAACGTAAACGCGGCGGAGGAAGTGGCGAACAATCGCGAAAACCTAGACCGCGTAATCGCCGCGAAGAGGAGGACGACGAGGACTACGAACTCGAACAAGAAGACGAGCAACAGGAGCAAGAAGATGCTGACCTTGACCTTATTGATGACGCTGATGCTGATGCTGACGTCATCACTAACACGAACTCGCCCGATCCAGGTCCTGTTGTGGCGCCTACGGTTGTTTCTGGTGCACGCGCCAGTGAGAGTGAGGTTTTTGCGGATAAGGCGGTGAGGGTGTCGAGTTTTCCGTCTGTTGTGAAGCAGAGTGTGAATCGGTATCATTATATGGTGAATCAGGTTTTGGTTAAGGAGAGAGGTGGACTGAGTGAGGGGAGTGTGTTTTTGGAGAATGTTTCGCACGGCCAGAAGCAGGCGGTGTCGCTTTTTCCGAGGGATGCCGCTGTTTTGACAGGTGGAGATGAAGGGGGGTTTGTGATTACGCCGCCGGTTATTATGGAAGGGAAGGGTGTTGTGAAGAGATATGGAGCGAATCGGGTTCATGTTGTGCCAATGCACGCAGGTATAACATTATATGCGTATACTTTATCTGTCCGAAAGTAATTGTCCGCTAGATAAAAACATACAGTGTAAGGAGAGTGTACTTATTGCAGCTTTAACTTTGCATAATGAAAGTTTTACGCCTTGACCAAATTTTCATGCTTTGTTTGAGTTTCGTGATACTTAATTAGGGTTAATACGTGAAACTTAATTAGTTATGCCTCTTTTTTTTAGAAGTGAAACGAAATTTGGGACGGAGGGAGTAGACAGTAGTTACTATGAAAATGACACGCTTGGGCTTACGTTTCTCTGTTGGTGTAATTCTGCTTCTGTATCGGATAATTTCGTTTTTTTTAGTGAATGTAGGCAGTTGTTAAGTGTATAGCTTGTGGTTAATTTTCTGTTGTGGGTTTTGGTTTTTGTGTTGAGCAGATTGGTTTTCACCGACATCAGTAAACAGGTTAGAGAGACAGGCAGTGCCACATTTTTTCTCTGGGAAGTCAATGGAACATACTCCGGAAAAGTATATGGATTGTCGTAACCGTATTGTTGCTAAGTACATGGAAAATCCAGCAAAGAGGTTGTCAGCTTCTGATTGTCATGGTTTTTTAGTTGGTGTTGATCCCGATGATGTAACTCGAGTTGTACGGTTTCTTGATAATTGGGGTGTAATTAATTACTGTGCTGCTCCGCTGAATAATCATGATTCTAGAAATGAGGACTCGTGTCTCACAGAGGATTCAAAAGGAGAATTACGTGTGCCAGCAACTGCTTTGCGATCTATTGATAGCTTAATACAATTTGATAGACCAAGGTGTAGGTTAAAAGCATCAGATATATATCCTGAATTGGCTGTTGATAGTGAAAGTAAGTCTGATTTGGACAGCAGAATTCGTGAGCTATTATCTGAAAATCGGTGCAATTTTTGCTCTAAATCTCTTGGTATTGTCTACTATCAGTCACTCAAAGAGGTGAATTACCATCCATTTCGTACTTTTTCTTTCTTGTTCAGTAATTACGACACTTCTTAAATGACCCTTAACTTAAATAGTGTCTAGTTGTCTACTTCAAGAACATATAAATTGTGATTGAAGGTATATGTCTATTGATGATTGATGACATAGATTATTGGCTTACATACTCCATATCACTAACACGTCCTGCCTGTGACCCACCGGAATTGAATGCTGATCTAAGATATGTTGACCAAAATGCTCTTAATTATTAAACCTTTATTTTGTCATTTGTTCTTATTCACTTCATGATGCACCATAGATGCATACCAAAAAAAAAAAGAAGCAATATTAGATAAAATCTATTTAAGAGTGTACACTAGGAAACACGCGCTGCCACATCATGTGAGTCTCAGGCTGAATGGTAAAGACCCAATACAATTTTGTGCATGACCTTTGTTTATGCATTAATATGTATGATGGCCTAGAGCATTATTCTGAATATAATATACTACTGGCATGAACTTTAAGAAGGGGCAGACCTACATGGCTTGTCATGGATTGCATGTAGTGTAAACAAGGGCAATATGCAATATTCAGTCTTTCCAATATATGCACCGAACATACCTACTTTCTCTTACCAAAGTATGCAATTTGTTGATTAAATGGCAAAAAAAAGGTAAGAGTGTTGTTTTTAATGGAAAAAGTGATAAGCATGTTGCATTCATTGGTAAATGATTGTAAGCATGTTGCTTTTAATGGTAAAAGATGGCAAGCATGTTGCTTATAATGGTAAAAGATGGTAAGCCTGTTGCATTTAATGGCTACAATTTGCATATTTTGGTAAGATGTTGGTAAGTCTTGCATCAAATGGTTAAATTGTTGCATTGGTTAAAAGAGTATGTTGCATACTTGCTTATATTGGTAATAAGTGATTATTTGATAGTATGTTGCACTTTCTTGCAGTTTACCTCTTTAAAAATTTAGATGATCAGAGTTGTCTTCTAGTGCACTCCTTGAAAAATTTGCTATGTGAGGTGTACGGTGTATTCTGGCCGTATCTCTCGGAGGCCGCTGGCTCTTATTAATTTTCTAAATGAAATATTCAGTTACCAACAAGGGTTGAGGACTTGACAATAAGATTTTTATTTTATTTTATTTTATTCTTTGATGCTTCAACCTATCCTCGTTTTAGTAGAACATGATGGAAAGTCTACTATTCAAACTTCCCATGGTCTATAAGTAGACATTATGGTAGTTTATAGTTTGCTTGTCTTTTAAAGCTTACACTTGTTTGCTTGCAGGTTGAGACACTATTATGCTTAAACTGTTATAATGACGGGGCATTTGTTGCTGGTCATTCAAGCTTGGATTTCATAAAGGTTGATTCCACTAGGGATTATGGTAATCTTGAAGCAGACTGTTGGACCAATCAGGAGACCTTATTGTTGCTGGAAGCTATGGAACGTTATAGTGAGAATTGGGTTGAGATTGCTGAGCATGTTGGCACCAAGTCAAAAGCTCAGTGTATCCTCCATTTTGTACGCCTTTCAATAGAGGAGCCACCTTTGGAAAGTATTGAGGTTCCAGGTGTATCAAACTTGCCCAATGGTAATGGTTCTGGAAAACCAAAATCATGTGCAAATGGGAAAGGTATGTTTACATCTTTCAGTTCCTTTTTTCTATGGTAGTTTGGTTATCTTATAAAGTTTATGCCTGCAACATTCTATTGCTAATACAGTGTCCATTATTGAAGACCTTGGACTTGAAGAGAGATTGCCATTTGAGAAGTCTGCAAATCCTGTGATGTCTCAGGTGAGTTGTGGTTTTGTCGAGATTTGTTATATGATACAATCGTAACCTAATATCACATACTATGTGACAACATCCTTGTAGCCCTTGTTGCCTGACATCTTCTCAATATCACATAACAAACATTGAACAGCGTAATTTTGTGAATAATGGGGGCTTCTGTAGTTACTTTACTCTGATAGGTGTTTTTGATATGATATGTTACCTATTTTAGTTTTTGATGCAATCTCGCTACCAGGAGTTTCTTTTTATATTACATCATTCATAACTTGATAAGCAGATCCCCTTAAATATATAAAGTATTATCTTTTCGATTATATAAACCAACGAGAGTTAAAATTTTAATACTATATTACGTTGATGCTAGTACGTCTCTAAATGACTAGATGTCTAGTTTGATTATATCTTTTGAAGTGCCCAAATATAACTGTTAGTTACTAATCAGTGATTCAAAAGGAGTACTGTGAAACAGTACATCTACTCACATTCAGGGGTGGAACCAGGATTTTTAGTTAAGGGAGGCCGGCCGTGCTTAATG
This sequence comes from Artemisia annua, assembly GCA_014162995.1. Taxonomy (NCBI): domain Eukaryota; kingdom Viridiplantae; phylum Streptophyta; class Magnoliopsida; order Asterales; family Asteraceae; genus Artemisia; species Artemisia annua. The sequence goes on along the minus strand of LBNU01017241.1, from coordinate 22,050 downwards.
CAAAAAGTCATCGTGATAAATATGCTTCAAAAATTAATCTATAGTGTTGTCTTTTTGTTGTTTAAGTATTCATTTATGAATTTTGTAGAGATGTCTATAGAATAAGGCTAAATGTAAAAAACTAATAGAAAAGCGGCTTGTAATCTAAATAACTATTGAATGAAGTGAGTTGATTAGGGGTGGCTCAGTACCCACTAGTCACCCTACTAGCTCCGCCTCTGCTCACATTGGTACATGTATGAACTGTTCATTTGTTTTTTTTGTCCGTGAATTGTGTAAGGTAATTTAAGATATATACGAATGAGTGAAAGTCCTGAACTTTACTAATGTTTTGAACTTATGATGAGCATCATATGACTAAGGGAGGATTCCAACAGTGTAATAGATGTTCAACACGTGTATGTGTAAAGCTGCAATGGACTAACTTGGGCAGACGAACATTTTTTTATGACTTGAGGAATGACCTAAAATAATAATGGTTATCAACTTTATAAGAGGCTAAGGTCATTGAATTTTGATATATTGATGTTTTTAAGCATCACTCTGCAGCCAGAAGGTCTATTATGTGAGCCTCGAATATATTGAGGTCTATGTGAGCCCCGAATATATTGAGGAACATTTTGTCACGCTTATGGATATTGCATAGTTCTAGAAATGGTGTTGCGATGTAAATAATATATTTTTTTGGTATAAAGTGAAAAGGATTTTAGGTGGGAGAGTAAAAATAGGATGTGGTTAATACTTAATAGTTACCCCTCCCCTACCTTTTTTTAACTGTGTACCTGAAAGACTTTCATTAATGGACTCTCTGTATTATCTTATGTTCTTACCTTCCGTTTTGATTCTTTAGGTTGCCTTTCTGGCGTCTGCAGTGGGACCGAGAGTGGCTGCAGCCTGTGCCCATGCATCTTTGGCAGCATTGTCTGAGGATGATCATCTAGGTGCTTCTGAAGATGCAGCAGTAGATGGTTATGGGTCTGAAAATAGGTATTGCTTCAAATATTCGCCATCCTTAGTTTTCTGTTTATTACATCAGCTTATTTGCTCTGGGTAATGGATTATAGTAGATGCTTATGAAATGCTGCACATGTTCTATTCGTAGTTTAGCTAATACGGGCCTTAGCTTGACAGTTGAATAAGGACCGACTGTATGTTGCATATGCCTGTAAAAGCAAATAGTATATTTATATAGCCAGTACAAGTTCGCTTTCAACTTATTAACATGACGAATCATATGGCAGTAACATGGTGATTATAGAATATTTTCAGTTAAACAGACAGAACACAAACAAAGATTGCTTGAAGTGTACAAGCCGTGTTGATCTTTTTAAGGCATGGATTATCAATTTGACAGGCACTGTTTAGTTTACAAATCATTTCTTAATATATTATTCTTATTGCTAGCTGGTATAGTGGCTAATGATATTATCGTTTATGGCTAAATTTTTGTATGCTGTTTAAGTATAATGATTACAGTGGAAATTTATTTATCCAACATTTTTTTTTTTTTTTTTTTGGTTATTAACATTGTAAGTATAGTTTATTGTCTGTTAGTTGGTACTTTGGTAGTATTTACTGTCCTGCTCAAAATTAACACCAAGCTCCAATTATTTTATTGTCTTCCTATCTTATCCTTGCTCTAATTTAAGATTTCTGTTTTGAAGGACGAATTCAGAAAGCATGAATGGTAGAGATGCCAGAAATCCAATTCAACCAAAAGGTTGTTTTTGACTTTACTGGTCTTGCTTTCACATATCTCCTCTTTTTCTGACTATATCGTGATATAATATATTCAGTTGAGAACTCTGGAGCAACTGCTACTTCTATATCTTCAGAAAAGATGAGAAATGCAGTACGATCTGGACTTGCTGCAGCTGCAACGAAAGCAAAGCTGTTTGCAGATCATGAAGAACGGGAAATTCAAAGGCTGTCTGCTAATATCATTAATCATCAGGTATAGTTAAATGACCTATTTAAATTACATACTTATTGGTCAAGATTATTAACTTCACGGCTCAGTGGAGCTATAGATTTTATTTTCCTGCATCAATCACACTGTCATAAAATTGTAAATGTGTCCGATTTTTCATGATTCCCCGGAAAATGGTGTATGAAATGATAGCAATCATCATGTTTTGGAGTGACTATTCGGGCGGCTGTTAGCTAGTTGGTGTTTGGCGGTGAGTGGTGCGATTGCTGATAGCAATCTAGGTGGGTGAAGCTGTAAAGGATGTTGCCCCTTGTTTTTGACGTCAATTTAGAATGTTGAAACGTAGAAATCTTTAACTTACACCAATATGATTTTATAAACTGAAAACTATGAAAATAACAAAATGGCTTATCTAGGTTCTTACAGGCCTGGCCGATTAGAAACAACTTAATCTGAGACCGAACCATTAATCCAATGTCTTATTCTGTTTTATCGGAAACCTACCATCTATACAATGGGAACCAAATAACCCTCGTACAAAGTGGGTGGAGTGGGTTCCTGAATGAACCTGAGTTATACCTACCCTTAATACTATCACTTCCTCTTTTCTGCGCTATCTATTGTTTATTTCCTGTCATTCCCAGGTTGCATCACAAATGATGACATTTTATATGACGAGTTACACAGTGTATATTAGGAATTACATTAAGTTTGAGTAAGTATGTTGATAACCCTTTTATCATTTAAAGGGTTTTAACTTAAGAAAAGGAGTTTGTGGCCTTGGAGTTCTCTTGATTTTAAGCCTGTATTCCTGTAAACCTATAACTTTTTCCATGAATAACATCTGTTCCCGGAACATGTTTAATCCTCATCACATATTCTATCAGAATGAATGGACTAGTTAATACTTGTTATGTTCATTTAACACAGAGAGAGGTATCAAATATTGACCTCAACCCAACTTTTTCCACAAGAAAGCTGTTCCTGTCAAATATGTATATGAAGCATCAAGAGTTGCCGAAATGTTAACTTTTTCCATTTCTGTCGATTTATTTGTAATGAGTTCTGTTACATAATTGTTATGCTATCTTTAGTTTCCAATGGAGAACTTGGGTGGGCTGGGTATCAGGTCAAAACAGGTAGTTTTTGGTACAAATTGAAAAAGTTAGGTTGGGTTGATCCAGAACTCTTTCTTTCCAATTTGTAAAAATTATTATTAAGTATTTAGTGTGTCAAATAAAATTACAAACATTAGATTTTGGAGGTTTTATACATTATAAAAACACATTGGTGATTTTCGACCCACTTGACCCATTTAACTGGTTTCATTTCTAGCTAAACTTCTTGTTGAGACCCAATTGACCTGTAAAAGATGTAACATAACCCGACTCAATTCATTCAAAAGTGAATGGGTTGAATATGCCACCTCTAGTTTTGTGTACATTTACTTATTCAAAATAAATGTGTTTGTGTTGAAACATTCATCTGTTCCTGCAGTTGAAGAGGTTAGAGTTGAAGCTGAAGCAATTCGCCGAAGTTGAGAGTTTATTAATAAAAGAGTGTGAACAACTTGAGAGAGGAAGACAAAGGGTAACAGCCGAGCGAGGTCTCCTACTCAACCCCCAATTTGGAAGCAGACCCACAGGTTTGCCAGGTGTCGGTCCCTCAATGGTCAACAACAACCCCGGACCTAGCCGTCAGCAGGTCACTGGCTCATCCGCACAACAACCATTCATTTCAGGGTTCCCTACTAACCAACCAATGCACCCACAGATGTCTCAGCAGTCCATGTTTGGACTTGGTCCACGCCTCCCCCTTTCGGCTATAAACCCTTCATCTTCGTCAGGCTCACACCCCATGTTGAGACCCGTGTCTGGAAGTAGAACTGGTTTCGAACAATAAACAGGATTTAAGTTTATTCTTGAAATCTGCAAGCATCAGAAGTGAATCTGCTATATGGTGTCAAGGTATTTGTTGATTAGGCTGCTTATGTTATTCTGATTTAAATTGCTGTTTTTGACATAGAATGTAGTAAGATTATTGGTATTATGGTGTTGTACAGTGATATTGATGTAGCAAGTTTAGCATGTGGCTTTGCATTATGGACACCGCGTATCATTGTATGCTTATGATTGTTTGAGGGACGACTGTTATAAAGTTATTCTCGGAGCTGCATTCGGATAACATGTAGTGAGTAGCAATGGGAGGGTACGTATGGGTGGCGGTTATAACTGTGCTTGAATGTAATGAGTAATTGATGTTATGTAATTGCTATTTCATAGCAGATATTGTTGACTAGTCTTGTAGATTATAAAGTTCGATTTAATATCAGTTATTCAAGTATGAGTACTCGGATGGAAAGAAATGGCCAAAGGTAGTTCTTATAAATACGAAAAGGTTGCATAACTGTCCCAGTTTGTGTAAATTCGGTTTGCTAAATGCTAATTGTATTGATTGGGGTGACAAAATAGGGCAATGGGTCAAATGGTTGTGTGTTGGGTTGACCAGTAGGGTGTGCATAATTTGGGTTTGACCTACGAAAACCGAAACTGAACCGAATCTGGCAAAACCGAACTGAACCAAATTAAATAATCGGTTTTTGATTCAGTTATGATTTTGGCAAAATAAAACCCGAACTTGAAAACCGAATTGATATAAATATATATTTTTTATGTAGTTCTATTAAAAAAAACATTAAAACTCTTTTAGTATAAATAACATTTTTTAAGCTTAGAAATTTTTTTTCTTTGCAATAAATCTATATACTTATATAAACAAATAAACAAAATTGTGTAATTTGGTTATTCGATTATTCGGTTCGGATATTCGGTTCGGTTTAATCTAATTTGAATTCGGTGCGGTTCAATTTTTGGTTTTACACAGGGAGAAAAAAAAAATTTTTTAATCGAATAACTCGATAATCGAACCGACGAACACCCTTTAACGTATATCTATTTGCTCATATAGTCTTTAATATGAATAGTTAAATTATTATTACTTAAAGTGCTCGATACAATGGCTGATGGCTCAATTCATGGGCTTCGGTGCCACACTATGGGGCGATATACCGCACCGGTTGACTCTAGTGGGCCTTGGCGCCGTGGCCAACCAGCTATTTTTTTTTTTTTTTTTTNTTAAGTATGAGTACTCGGATGGAAAGAAATGGCCAAAGGTAGTTATAAAATACGAAAAGGTTGCATAACTGTCAGTTTTGTGTAGATTCGGTTTGCTAAATGCTAATTGTATTGATTGGGGTGACAAAATAGGGCAATGGGTCAAATGGTTTGGGTTGAAATGGATTATTTTATAGCGTGTGTTGGGTTGATCAGTAGGGGTGTGCAGAATTCGGGTTTGACCTACAAAAACCGAAACTGAACTGAATTTGCCAAAACCGAACCGAATCGAATTAAATATTTGGTTTTTGATTTGGTTATGGTTTTGACAAAATAAAAACCGAACCGAACTGAAAATCGAATTGACATAAATATATATATTTTTTATGTAGTTTTATTAAAAAAAAAACATTAAAACTCTTTTAGTATAAATATAACATTTTTTTAAGCTTGAAATTTTTTTTCTTTGCAATAAATCTATATACTTATATAAACAAATAATCAAAATTGTGTAATTTGGTTATTCGGGTCGTTTTCGGATATTCGGTTCGTTTTAATCTAATTTGAATTCGGTTTGATTCAATTTTTGGTTTTACCCAGAAAAGAAAAATTAACCGAATAACCCGATAACTGAACCGACCGTAACGTATATCTATTTGTTCATATAGTCTTTAATATGAATAGTTAATTTATTATTACTTAAAGTGCTCGGTACAATGGCTGATGGCTCAAGTCATGGGCTTCGGCGCCACACTATGGCACGATATACCGCACCGGATGTGCGATGTTTGGTCTTGGCGCCGTGGCCACCAGCTCACCCAAAAGGAATTTTTTTATTTTTTATTATTATTTTTATTTTTATATTTTAGTGGGGTATATGTGAACTTATGACACCACTTTTACTTTTATGACATAACTTTTATACCAGGGAGGGGTGTTTTGATGCCATGGGCAAAAGTATGGACAAAAAGTGCTAAAATGGCACCACCTCACGACACCAAGTGTACCTAGCGCTCTTATGGCTGAGCAAAATAATACAAATACAAATACAANAAAAAACGAACTTAAAAACTGATTTAACCAATTTGACTAAAAAACCAAACCTCTTTAACCGAACCATTATTAACCTACTCCTATTGGTTCGGTTTAGTTTTCTATAACAAAACCGTTAATAACCAAACTAAACTGTTATGCATATACATTATTTTTATTTGTATAAATTGCTCAAACTACTCATTTGTTTTTTCGATTTTTGTTCACTCCTTTCATAAAAAATCAAAACAGAAGCATGTTGCTAAATTGATCATATAGCGTTGATTTAAATTGTCTATTGAAATATATTTTGTATGCATAAAATATTTAATGCATTACAGAGTATAATGTAATGTATGTATTACGTTTTTCTTAGTGATTATGTGTCTCCTATATTTTTGATATAGTTTAAACCACTGCGTCAAATTTATTGGGCAAAATTACATGAGCTCAAAAAATGTTGGTTAACTGAATTAACCGATAAACCGAACCACTTTAATTGTCTTAATTGATTAACCAAATCGTTATTAACCGTACCAAAATGGATTTAGTTTTCAATAACCAAACAGTAGTGATTACGGTTTGGTTTTAACCAATAACCGAACCATGCTCACCCTAATATTAGAGAAAATTTCTGAAATGAACTTATACGAAAGTACTTTACGAAAATGGATCATCGAAAATAGTGTTACAGAAATCTACTAAGCGAGCAAAGTGAGGGGAGAGCAAGTGTTTCTCGCTATGTCCATTGTCGTCTTGTAGCACCCCATCATTTGAAATCGACGAGAAATGGTGGCGAGCAATGGTGGAGAGCAAGTGTTTCTCGCCAACTTAATTGTCTTTTAGCACCACATCATTTTCAATGTCCTTTTAAATCGACGAGAAAGGGTGGCGAGCAATGGTGGAGAGCAAATGTTTTTCGCCAACTTGATTGTCTTTTAGCACCACATCATTTTCAATGTTCTTTGAAATCGAAGAGCTTGAATAACGGCAAGCAAGGTAGACGAGAAACACTTTGCTTGCTAACTTCATTGTCTTTTTCTAGTTTTTTTTGAAATAGACGAGAATAACGGAGAGCAAGGGAGACGAGAAACACTTTGCTCGCTAACTTCATTGTCTTTTTCTATAGTTTTTTGATATGCTGAAGGGTTTTCTCGTCCCTTATTTGTGAAGCAAAAACTATAGACTTTGTGTGGCAGAAGTAAAGTACTATCTCCATTCTACTTTTTGTGGAAGAACTAAATTACTAACAATGGTGTAAGAAGAATTACTGTGTAAATGTTACAATATCATCAACATGGTAGTTGTAAATGTTACAAGTATATCATATTAATTTCTCTAGGGTGCTACATGGGTGTAAATTTCCCTATGAAATAGAGAACACTATAGACTTTGTGTGGCAAGCAAGTCTTCTTACAACTTTGGGCAGCAAAGTTTATTATTCTTTGCTAAACAAGGTAAAAAAACATAACTTCTACCAAAAAGAGAGCTTAATAACAAAAATGGACAACACTATAGACTTTGTGCTAAAAGACAACGAAGTAGGCGAGAAATACTTTGCTCGTCACCCTTGCTCGCCGCTATTTATTCGTCCATTTCATTTTGCTAGAAGACAATACACATAGCGAGAAACACCCTCCTCGCCACCTTAGTTTGCTCGATGTGTAGCTTTTCGTAAATGAATATATTTGTGTCGAATATTGTAATTAAATAGGAATTGTGTAGTGATCGTCGTAATCTAGCAAGCAAGCTTGTAAACCACGGATCGTTGTCCCAACGAGGGTTGAACTGATCCAGTCAAATGAGTCGTGAGTTATGTGAAGTGAATTGTTTTTAAAAGATGAGATATGTTTTGTTTACGCTACGAGAAAACTTTTAAAACTTAATGAAAGTAAAAACGTGTTTAAGGTAACTAAGATAAATGAGAAAAGAAAACATAAAAGATAGGAAGAAAGATTGAACAAATTAAAATAAAGTAAACTAACAACGTAAAATGTTTTTGGCTTTTTAAGATTTAATAAGTGAAAAGTAAAATGAAAAGCTCTTAAAAGAAAATAAGCTAAGTTGACAAATAAAATAAACTAAGTTTAAAAAGACTATAAGAAAATTTTGACGGAGTAACGTTAGAAAAGAACTAAATAAAAGCCTCACTCGACAGAACGATGAGGCGAATACAAGTCTAACTCGACTTATAAAAGACAATTGACACTAGATAAGAAATAAAAAGACTCAACATTAGACTCGACACAAAACTCGTAAAGACTTACACTCTTACTCGCTATGGACTATAATTAAAAGACCATACTCACAATTTACTTGAAACAAAATTTGATACTCGCATAGACTTTTGAAACCAAACTCGCTATATCAAGTTGATGCCATACTCGCAATAACTAACACATCATACTCGCAATAATTTTGAGACCAAACAACCAAACTCGCTGTCTAAAAGAAATGGAAAATGATACTCGCTATGATTCAAATAATACTCGCTATAGAAGGCTTCCTACTCGCTAACATCAGTACATACTCGCAACACTATGGATGATACTCGCAAATGAAGATTGGCCAAGCTCATACTCGCCAACATTAGTAGCATACTCGCTATATATATATAAAGTGATACTCGCTATACAATGCAAGCTCATACTCGCTACACTTTCCAAACCATACTCGCTATTTCATTGATGACCATACTCGCAAGGAACAAAATAAGGATTAATACTCGCAAAACCCTAACCTATTTTGGCCCAAACTCGCAAAAATGAAAAAACAAACAGACTTGGAAAATTTTACGTGAACCAAAAGAGCAAATCCAATTAAAACTAAATAAAACTAATAAATACTTATAAATAAATTCTATAGAAACTAGTTAAGGGAACTAAATAAGCTTATATAAGCTAGAATAAGCCACGACCCAAACAAGCCCTAGCTTATTTTACGTGACACCAAAGATTAAAACAACAAAAATCTAATAAAAGCTAAACGAAGAACAAGTTTTTTAAAAAAAACTAATAAGCTTAAAAATAAGCTCAAATAAGCCACGACTATATTTCAAGCCCTAACCCATTTACTCTTATTCAAATCAAAGTTTTTACATGCAAAGGTGACAAGGAAAATATAAAGCTTTTATAAAAGACAAGATTAAATGTAAAACTTGTAAAGATTAAAACAAGAAAGATTAAAGATGAAGACAATAAGCTTAAAAAGAAAAGTAGGACATGAAAAACTAAAAATGCATTAAGAAAATAAAACTTACACTAATAAAAACTTAAAAAAAAAAAAAACTAAAATAAAATGAAGACTAGCTTCATATGGAAGCTAAGGGTGCTACTTAAAGGATCCAAGGAGGTATCATTTTTACATTGTGTACGTTTAAGCCCTTATACTTTTGCTAGTTCATGAAAGTCACACATAAACTTTAATACAACACTACTAAACGTTATAAAAACTAAATATAAGTCTTGTAACTTGAGGTTGCGTGTTGACATTTCTTCCAGAGGTCTTCAAAGATGTAAAAGTGATCTCTTGCTCGAATTTGTGAAGCTTATTGTAATAATTAGCTTTGCACTTCGATTAAGCATCTCTTTCGTTTTCTCGAGCCTTTAAGAAATAAATATGTCGTCACGGGCTTTTCTTAAGCAAATTTCATCTTTGGCTCAGCTTTTTGACTCTTATCCAAATCTGGTGCTCGTTTTAGGCTTTTTGGTTGCTTTTGATGTTGTTTTTGCAATATCCTTTCCTGCACAGTCACAAACACAAAAACACGATATCTTTGGCGTTTAACGTTAGTTTTTGGTCTTTTAATCACTTAAACTAAGGTCAAAAGTATGTGTAAAATAGCACATACCAAAATCCCCCAGACTAAGGTATTGCGTGTCCTCACGCAATGTAATCACGTCACGCTTTAAAGATAAATAATTTCACACCTCTCTTTACTAACTTTGAAAAGTAGCAAAACGTTCAAAAGAGATACGAAATCATTTATTCCCTAAAACGCCCCGGTTTTCCATTTTATTCCATATGCTACTTATATTATACTACTTTAGCTTATGACGGTGTGCTTGACTTTCATTATCTTTCAATAACGATTAAGGGTCATAGAGTAAGAACACGATTCATAGAAAAGTGACCGATTGGATAAAATTCATCGTCCCTGATTTTTCACAAGCCCCCAAACTAAGCGTAAAAACGGATCATTGTTTAATTACAAGTTAGATGCCAACGCTACTCATGGAAGTTACTCGTGTACCGCTTGCTCCCATTTTCCTATTTTTGTATCTCATTATTTTATTTTTGTGAGAGAAATGAATTTCTTCATAAGCATCTCGTTTCATAGTTTTTAGTCCGATAAAGATACCAAATTCAAACGCTAAGTAGTTATCGATCTTCTCTTAAGAAGGTCTGCAAGAGAAATGTGGTCCACATCAAGGATATTGGATACATACAAAGACTTTGGAATACATCAAAATAGACATAAGTTGGAGAGTACCTTCACGTGCACCTCATGCGCCCGATCTAGGATCATTCGCATGCACCTCACGTGCTACCAACTTTAGTCTTAGCACTTAAACTCATAATCCATAAATCTTCAACATACATCCTTATTCTTATTTTTTTTATTTTTTATTTTTATTTTTTTTTAAACTTGCCTTAGTAACTTCTCAACTCCGAACCTTCACGGTTTCAATCCAAGACCTACCGCCAACTGCTAGGGTTGGAATCTAGGATCCAAGGCCCGATCTCAATTCGAAGTCTTAAAGCACCTTAGCTCATACATAACAACGGGCTTTAGGGTAGCTCCGAAACCACATGCGTACTACGCTTATACAACGATATACAATACAACTCAATACAACTCTAGATAATGGCGTGTATCCTTGATGCGTACCCAATTTTTCAAGCAAAGATTCTCTTAAGAAGATAAAGAACTACTCATCGGCTAAACCTAACATCTTTAATTATTTTGCACAGATATGGGGTGAAGCAATTTTGTGGGAACAAAAAGACATGAGTACCTTCGATGAGCTTTAAAGAGATCCAACTACTCTATGCTTAGCATCTAACTTCTAAAGAAACTCTATCATTTCACGTTCTCCGCAACTTTAAAATCTCAAATAATGAGATCCGCGAATGCTTAGCCATAATCATTTTTTAAAGATTATATTGGTTAAAGGAGACAAGCTAGGGCTCAACACGCCCGGATCAAGTCAAAATTTTTATTCTCACTCTTACCTAGTAGGAAAGTCAAACGCGGTGTCAAAACTTTTATTCTATTTTTGCATAATTTTTAATTTTTTCTCATTTTTTTGCTTTGAACTTTTCAAAATTTTTCAATTTTTTTTTGGTTTTTGAGGAAAAACGGGGTTGCGTAAGTAAACAACAATGGTGAAAGTGCTAGGTCAATCAAATCGAAGATTCACCCCCCCAGACTAAAGATAAACATTGTCCTCAATGTTTCCAAGGTAAGGGTAATCCTAACAATAAATCTAAGG
>LBNU01017239.1:52701-66064 GCA_014162995.1 Artemisia annua | reverse complement strand
AGTCCTGTTAACATTTCCTTGACTGATATTAGGCAACCCACATACCCATTTGTAAAAAGTAGTCAAGTTTTTCATGACGTAATTGGGTGTCCATACAAAATAGCTTCACTAACTCATAGAGCCATCTATCCATAATCCACCAACCAAACACCCCTCTAAGATTCTGCCAACTCCTTATCGTAACCACAGATGGTATCTTCGAACTTAAACTCATCATGCTTAGTCGACTTCGCTGTGAAGATACATATCTGGTATATATAAGTTACTAATTATGTTGGTCGACTGATGTTGAGATTTGTTGGTTTCTTATCACCGTGAGGGTATGGGATCTGCAATTACAATATTTTCTAAATATTGTTTTCTAAATATCAGAATTCAAGCATATTTGAAAACTCTTTGAGCAACTTGCGTCCTTTTTTAAACTGTTACATATTAGAGACTACTTAACTATATAACTAAAGAGTCGTATATACTTGTTGTCCAAAATACCTAAAATCTGTTTAATCATGTGAAAACCAATTAAATGGATATGTTCTGCTACGGTTCAAAACGACCATTTTTTTACACGGGTCAAGTACGCCATTTTTTCACTATGGTTCAAAAGGAGGCAAAGACGGATTGTTGAGACGCAAACCCTTAATAGCAACTGTATTAAAAAAAGTGTTATTTGTCTGATATACTAACTCCAAACACTCCCTAATCAGATTAAAGCAGGCACCATTTTTGCAGCCATTTTTGGTTGTCTGTCAACATGGAAAAAGGAGTGATCAGTCCTCCCTACAGACATGTCTTTTTATCATAACTTCCATAGTCGTATTTGTAGAATAGTAAAATAGCGACGGTAGAAGGTTATACCTGCAAATAGCATCTTCATTTCCTGACGGCCAGAACACGAACTCAAAACTGATGCTACAACATAAGTAGGATCTGAAGCAATAATCACCAACATAGTTTATTAGACCCTAAAGAGATAAATACAGTAAGTGCTTTTAATGAATGAGAAAAAAAAGCTCATGGGTGCAGCTATGATAACAACTACAAATGCTTGAGCGAATAGCACGAATGAAGGCAATATGTCGGTCTAAAAGTCAAAAAAATATAGTTACAATTAACACATCAAACTAAACAAAAGAAGAAAAATTAATACTTACAAAAGTTTAGATGCGGTGATTGAATTTAACCTGCATAATCAAAAAAGAAAATTACCATTCTTTTGAATTGAAATTAATCAAAGCCAAATATCTGATTACTATATATCTGATTGCAATAGCAACCATTTGGACAACATTATGCTTATCAATTTTTTTTCGGCATTTGCTACCAACACAACTGAATTTGAGCTTAAGCAAAACAAATATATTAAAGATAATCAGGTGAACAATTAATTATTGATACATAATAGCGAAGTAATTCATCAATTTGATTTCCCCCAATTTTTTGATTAAATTTGTTTTAAACATTAAAAATCCCATTAAACAATTCATCAAATTGCCTTTCAAAACACAACCAATCAACAAAAAGATTAAAATTTCCAAACACTTTAAAAACCTGCAAAAACCCCACAAACAATTATCAAAGCAATCACTAAAAACACAATCTTTAATTTTCAACGATATGTATGAAATAATACCCAATACAATTTACTCAAACAAATCCGTTAATAATGACCTACAAAAAAATCAAAGACAAAAACAAATCAATAAATCAATTTTTTTTTGGGTAAAGAAACTCATCAAAATAGTTGTACTACTGATTTAAATCAAAACCCTTAAATAAATAAATAAAAAAAAAAAAAAAAAAAAAAAAAAAAAAAAAAAAAAAAACTTGAATAGAAGCCGCATTCTTACCGATTTTTACAATTTTTTTGCGGTAAAGAAACTCATCAAAATTATTTGTACTATTAAGGCGTTTAGAGCAATAATAAATCAGGCAAAATTAGTCGACCAACTCTAATTATTGCGCCTTTCCTTGGATTAATTTCCAAGCAGAAATAATAGTGTCATAATTCACATCTTACAAACCAAATACCAAAAAGAAAATGATGGGGATTGAAGACTAACAACATCTATACTACCTATAAAAGCAAATTTGGGTCAAACTTGAAATTGGTGGAAATTTTCAAGAAATCTTGAAATTTTCAAGGGAATGGCTCAAATGAAAGAGAAAAAGTTACAATATATTAATACCTTATCAAACACCTCATTACTTAAAAATTACAATTATTCTATTCACATTGCTACAACCAATTAAAAAACATATTTATCAAATAAAATAACAACCAATTAAAACACAAACCCGGGTTGACCCGAGGACGCTTCCAACCCCGACGGGGTTTGACCCAATTTAATTTGACCCATTTCCGACCCAACCTATCAAGTTTATCCGGTTTAAATCGACCCATTTTTCGACCGGAACGGTTCAACCGGTTGAACTACCCGGGTCGATCCGGGTTTCAAAACATTATCCATTACTTAAAAGTACAATGATTTATTCACTTTGTACAACCAATTAAAAACATATCTATCAAATTAAATACAACCAATTAAAACACAAATCGGGCTGACCCGGGACGCTTTAAACCCGGCGGGTTGACCCAGATTAATTTGACCCATTTTTGACCAGCCTAGCAAGTTGACCCAGTTTAAATCGACCTATTTTTCGACCGGAACGGTTCAACCGGTTGAACCACCCAGGTCGAACCGGGCTTCAAAACATTATGTTTAATTCTCAAATCTAAAAATTTTTATTATTTTTCGTTTATAATTTTTTTTATCAACAAACTATCTATCGCTATAAAACCCCGTTGCTATGCACGGGTACTCGTCTAGTGATATTGAATATACAACTTTAAGAAGAAAATAAAAATGGAATTCACGTGATTAAAAGTGGAATTACTTTATGATTAATTTGATTCTTACCTTTACCTTAGATCTTATTCATCTCTACAACAAAAAGTGGAATTACTTTATCATTAGTTAACATCAATTCAAATAATACCTGCAAAATCGAATCGAATGATTATAACAACACGAATGAAATCAATGTAATTAAGATCAAAAATCAAATACAAAACATTGAACTGTCGAGGAAGATGAGCGTATATATGTGAGGATTGAAAGCGTGTAGAGGAAGATGAGGATTGAAGTGATGAAGAAGGAGGAGCGTATACATTGAACTGTCGAGATCGCCTTTACTACTTTGCAAAAATAAATCATAAGGAGCGTGATGAACAAGGAGGAGCGTATACAGAGAATGATTTGAATGGGATGAATAAATGCTATTGAATGACTTTACAAAAAGAGCGTATTTTAGTTGACTTATTGAAGAAGTTTTAGGAAGAAAAACATGCATTGTCATGCTTGTACTTTGAAGCTAAATAAGGTAATCCACATCACTGCATTAAACCAATTTTTAATGCTCCGCGCTTAGAGGTACTTGTACAAAAGCTTATTTTATTAGATAAAATAGATTTCAAATTAAAAAGGAATGATATTCATAGCGCACTTAATATTTAATTCATCAAATGACTTCCTATTTAGATTGAAACTTTAACAACATTGGGCCATGCTACTGTATTATACACAAAATAAACATATATGAGATGATATACCAGCGGTTCTTCGGTTCCGGAATCGATACCCGCGGTTCCGGACCGAACCGAGAACCGCAATGTGCAATATTGAAGAACCGAGAACCGGATCGCGGTTCTAAAATTCAGTTCGGGTTAGATCGGTTCCGGTTCGGTTCTCGGTTCCGGTTCGATTCTCGGTCCATTTGCTCACCCCTATATCAGAGTAACATTATCTTATAACTCCACTATTTCAAATGCATACGAAATGCAATAAAAGTTACCTGTCCCTTTACACGTTTGTACGATCGCCCATAGTTTGAAAATGAAAGATCTTAAATTATGTTATCGTGGGCTAACATGAAAAAACTAGAATAGTAGTTGGCGGAAATCAATTAACTTTAGGCCTAAATCAACGGGCCGTGTACTATGTATCATTACTTTTTTGGACCGATTGCATGCACTAAAATTAACACGATCAACATCAAGACACATGTCACGAACACGAGAAGACACTGATCAATGGTTGACGGTTTTATTATTCACTCAAGTTCCAATGGAGATTCCCATACATATATATCTTCTTATCTTCATATGCAGTAGAATCACACTATAAAACTAATATAAATTCTTGATCAAAGCAAAGTATCAAGTATAAGTTAGTATATATAGTACCGAGTTCTTTACCCAAAAATATATAGTACTGAGTTGGATCGAAATATAACTAGGCAAAATGGTGACGCCTAAGCTTACGAGAATACTAAGTATGCGAGAGCGTGTTGAAGAAACGCTCGCTGCTCATCGTAATGATATTGTATCTCTCCTTTCCAGGTAATTAAATCGCGATTAAGTTGATTTTATCCCGTTTAAAATTAATTCTTTTAAAAAATGACAAATATTTTGGTTGATGAGCAGCTTTACATAATGTTAAAAGTCATATATAATCAAAGAACATGTATAAGGACTAACTAAATTCTCACAAAATTTTTAATTTTTTGTGTATATATTTTTTTTAAGATCAAATCAATGAGAAATATATTACTAGGGATTCGAGGGTTAGGCGTATTTTTGGTGTACATATGTAGGGCCTTATGGAAATAAACTTTATTTTAGGTTGTTGATGATCTAATGGTCACTTTGTACCGCTACAAGTTTAAGTATTGCTGATATGATACATAGTTTTTGCAAAACGTTACTAGGCAACGCTAACAGGGATTTACTTATTTAAAACTGGTAAACATATTGAGGTTTTTCACTCGTTAGATTACCCTAAGAGGGCGAGTCTTTTATTACTCACATGTAAACGGCCACACCAGGTCAATCAGACCCTTCTCTGGCAACCCCAAATGTACACACCTAGCAAGGTTTGAACCGATTGACCGCTTGTGAGGAAACCAATGAACCTATCACTAAGCCATTTGGTTTGGTGATCTGATTTAGGTATTTGGTTTGGTTTAAAGTAAGTTAGTTTTTGTGTTGTGTTGTAGGTATGTGGAACAGGGGAAGGGAATCTTGCAGCCACATCACCTTGTTGACGAGCTTGAGAAAATGATTTGTGACGATGACACATGTCGCCAAAAACTAGCTGATGGTCCTTTTGGCCAAATCCTCAACTGGGCACAGGTCATTTGTTTATTTATATAAGCCCATCGATTGTTGTTGTCTCTAGTTTGTACTTACTATGTCCAAAATGCGTTTAGACTATGTATATATGTATACTTTTTGTTTTATTATATGCTAAAAACTTTCAAACTATTTTCGGATATCATACTTTCCCTCACATGTCAGCCGTATTTTGATAATTTTAAAGGTGTTGACACATTATCAGTAAATAAGTATGATATACATGGACAAAATTTGAGAGTTTTTAGCATATAGTGGGAAAAAGCAGTACACGTATACTAATGAAACATGAAACATGAAAAAAAGTACGATGCTATTATATAGCCTAAACCCGTCTCAAACTTACTTGACAGACATAAAAGCACACAATTTTAAAAGAGGAATGATATGTCCACAAAGAAAATCTCACACAAAAGATCTACAAACTGACGTGGCGGCATGTCATTGGTGGCTTTGTCTCCCCTCTCTCTCATTGAGCCAATCATTTTCCACCACATCGGTTTGTGGATCTTTTGTGTGAGTTTTTCTTTGTGGACCTATCATTCCTAATTTTAAAAATTTCAATCCCCAAATAAAATATTTTTAACTTTTAAAAGCCTTTTGATTTGTTGAAAAATTAGAAGAAATATCCTGCTTTAAATACTTTTACACTAATATGTGCAAATAAAAAAGAAGAGTGCAAATTATCTCCCTTTTGTTGATATAATTTGGGTTTTGTTTGTCACTGGTTACGACTAGTCTATACATAGTAGTAAAGTGTGATTTTTCACTTGTAATGTTCCCTTTTTATATTCACTTCAATTAGTTTTTTTTGGTTTAAATATAGGAAGGCATAATTCTACCTCCATATGTAGCTTTTGCGGTTCGTCCAAGACCTGGTGTTTGGGAATTTTTGCGATTGAATGTAAATGAACTAAGCGTAGAGCAGCTGACTGTCACTGAATTCCTTACTTTTAAGGAGGAACTTGTAGATGGACAGTGAGTAGCTACTTAGCTTTATACTCTTCGTCTTCCATATGCAGAAAATAATAAAATAAATGTGGCTGATAAAAATGTTCTTGTCTTATAGGAGTAGGAGCCCCATTGTACTCGAACTGGATTTCGAGCCGTTTAATGCTACGTTTCCTCGAATGTCACGCTCTTCATCCATTGGCAACGGGGTTCAATTCCTCAATCGCCACCTCTCTTCCATCATGTTCCGCAACAAAGATTGTATGGAGCCGATCCTGGATTTCCTTCGTGCCCACAAACATAAAGGATACGTGAGTTTAATTCATTGGTTTTCCTATAACAATTCATTTCAATAGTCTTGCAAATGATTGTACCTTTTAATGATTTTTTCCTAGGTAATGATGTTGAATGACCGAATTCCTAACATATCTAAACTCGAGTCTTGTTTGGGAAAGGCGGATGATTATCTCTCTAAACTTCCACCTGATACACCCTATTCTGAATTTGAATATGCGTAAGTGTATCAAACCTTATACGTCAAAATACAGTGACCATTATGCCCTTCAAGTCCATAATGCGCAGTTGGATTTTTGTGATGCAGATTGCAAGGATTGGGGTTTGAAAGAGGTTGGGGGGATAATGCTGAAAGAGTTCTTAGTATGATGCATCTCCTTTCTGACATTCTTCAAGCACCTGATCCCTCCATTCTCGAAAAGTTTCTAGGAAAGATTCCGATGATCTTCAATGTTGTCATATTATCAGTGCATGGTTTCTTCGGGCAGGCAAATGTTTTGGGCTTGCCAGATACTGGTGGCCAGGTACATTATTTCATAATCAACCAACAATTTGACCTTTGTTCCATGGTTATATCCATTTTATCGGGTTTGCTTTTTCTGTAGACGATTAGTAATCACTTACTATTTGTATTTCAAATGCAGGTCGTATACATATTGGATCAAGTGCGTTCCTTGGAGAATGAGATGTTACTTAAAATAAGGCATCAAGGACTGAATATCAAACCTAAGATTCTGATTGTACGTATTAGTATGCGAGACCAGTTAATGTTCTATTCATTTGCTTTAATGATCAATCAATGCCTAATCTTTCCATCATATTATGTACTCATTTTCAGGTAACTCGGTTGATACCTAATGCCAAAGGTACTTCATGCAACCAACGATTAGAGAGAGTTACTGGAACAGAACATACATATATATTACGTGTTCCTTTTAGGACTGAGAAAGGGGTTCTTCGTAAATGGATCTCAAGATTTGATATATGGCCTTATCTCGAGCAGTTTACAGAGGTAGCTCAATCTAGTGTATAAAAGTATTTTTACATAAAGTTTCAAGGTATATTTTCTTCTGTCATGTTTGAGTCGTTGTATTCTTCTTTGTACATAATCAGAGTATGGCTACATGTTTTGTTTGAGTCGTTAAAAGATTGTTTTTTGTCCTGCTTGAATTCTTAAAAGTATGGCTAGAAAATGACTAAACAAGATATGTTCAACAAATTAGAATGGCCATAACAGACTTAAGTGTAAAACTACGTCGGTACATTTATTAATATATCCTGNGCAGAGGATTATCTCTCTAAACTTCCACCTGATACACCCTATTCTGAATTTGAATATGCGTAAGTGTATCAAACCTTATACGTCAAAATATACTGACCATTATGCCCTTTAAGTCCATAATGTGCTGTTGGATTTTGTGATGCAGATTGCAAGGAATGGGGTTTGAAAGAGGTTGGGGAGATAATGCTGAAAGAGTTCTTAGTATGATGCATCTCCTTTCTGACATTCTTCAAGCACCTGATCCCTCCATTCTCGAAAAGTTTCTAGGAAAGATTCCAATGATCTTCAATGTTGTTATATTATCAGTGCATGGTTTCTTCGGCCAAGCAAACGTTTTGGGCTTGCCAGATACTGGTGGCCAGGTACATTATTTCATAATCAACCAACAATTTGACCTTTGTTCCATGGTTATATCCATTTTATCGGGTTTGCTTTTTGTGTAGACGATTAGTAATCACTTACTATTTGTATTTCAAATGCAGGTCGTATACATATTGGATCAAGTGCGTTCCTTGGAGAATGAGATGTTACTTAAAATAAGGCATCAAGGACTGAATATCAAACCTAAGATTCTGATTGTATGTATTAGTATGCGAGACCAGTTAATGTTTTATACATTTGCTTTAATGATCAATCGATGCCTATTCTTTCCATCATATTATGTACTCATTTCAGGTAACTCGGTTGATACCTAATGCCAAAGGTACTTCATGCAACCAACGATTAGAGAGAGTTACTGGAACAGAACATACATATATATTACGTGTTCCTTTTAGGACTGAGAAAGGGGTTCTTCGTAAATGGATCTCAAGATTTGATATATGGCCTTATCTCGAGCAGTTTACAGAGGTAGCTCAATCTAGTGTATAAAAGTATTTTTACATAAAGTTTCAAGGTATATTTTCATCTGTCATGTTTGAGTCATTCATTGTATTCTTCTTTGTACATAATCAGAGTATGGCTACATGTTTTGTTTGAGTCGTTAAAAGATTGTTTTTTGTCATGCTTGAATTCTTAAAGTATGGCTACAAAATGACCAAACAAGACACAAAGCCATCTTTTTTTACATGATCAGAGTCATTAAAAGATGGCTACATGTTTTGTTCTAGTCATTAAAAGATTCTTTTTTGTCTTGCTTGAATTCTTAAATTATGGCTACAAAATGACTAAACAAGATACAAAGCCATCTTTTGATGACTTATATGTTCAACAAATTAGAATGGCCATAACAGACAAGTGTAAAACTAGCTCAGTAACAGACAAGTGTAAAACTAGCTCGGTACATTTATTAATATATCTTATATTAAGTTATCACCAACCTTTTCGATCTATATATCTGTACATTAATTCCGGGTCTTTTTGCATCATCAGGATGCAGCGAGTGAAATTTCCGCCGAGTTACAAGGTGTTCCAGATCTGTTAATTGGAAACTACAGCGACGGGAATTTAGTTGCCTCATTACTATCTTACAAATTGGGAGTTACCCAGGTAAGAAATATTTGTGTGGGTGTGTTCACGTTGAGTCTAATATGGTCATGAGTACAATCTTAGATTTCTTGATATGCCACAGTGCAACATTGCCCATGCTTTGGAGAAAACAAAGTATCCAGATTCCGACTTATATTGGAAGAAGTTTGACGAGAAATATCACTTTTCATGTCAATTCACTGCTGACCTACTAGCCATGAATAATGCGGATTTTATCATCACCAGCACATACCAAGAAATTGCAGGAACGTAAGTGCAATCCGAATTAATCATATTGGATTTTTTAGTTATTTTCAGTGTTTTTCTGATGTTGTTTATTATTCTTTTTTTTAGGAAAAATACTGTTGGACAATACGAAAATCATGCAGCTTTCACTCTTCCGGGCCTGTACAGAGTTGTTCACGGTATTGACGTCTTTGATCCAAAATTCAACATTGTGTCCCCAGGGGCAGATATGACAATCTACTTCTCGTATGCTGAAAAAGAGAAACGACTCACATCTTTACATGCCACAATTGAGAAGTTGTTGTACGACCCTGAACAGAACGATGTCCATGTGTGAGTCATCTAGTGGTTCCCTTTTTCTTTTTTCCTTATGCTTTCATATCAATTTACTTGCAAAAGATGGGTTCACGAGATCTTGTTTTTGCAAAAGATGGGCTTGCTAGATTTTATTTCCCTGAATTTACTGTAAAGGGTTGTAACCCGGTAAGGCTGTAAATATTAATCCAAACCTAGTTTGAATCAAATAGTTTGGTCTTCAACAGCTAGTGTCTAATTTTATTGTTCAAACTTGATGCAGTGGCAATATAAGTGATCCTTCTAAACCAATGATCTTCTCAATGGCGAGGCTTGACCATGTGAAAAACATCACGGGTCTGGTGGAGTGTTACGCCAAAAATAGCAAGCTGCGGGAACTGGCAAACCTTGTTGTCGTTGCTGGTTACAACGACGTAAAGAAGTCAAGTGACAGAGAAGAAATTTCAGAAATAGAGAAAATGCATAATCTTATGAAGGAATACAAATTGGATGGTCAAATGAGATGGATATCAGCCCAAACAAATCGAGCTCGAAACGGTGAGCTCTATCGCTATATTGCTGATGGAAGGGGTATATTTGTCCAGGTATGTTTTATTAGCATTTGTTTAACATTCATACTTCACTTGTGTTATTTGTACTAATTAAATTGTCCTCATCAGCCTGCATTCTATGAAGCTTTTGGACTTACGGTGGTCGAAGCTATGACATGTGGCCTTCCAACATTTGCCACTTGCCATGGTGGTCCTGCGGAGATCATTGAAGATGGTGTGTCGGGGTTCCATATTGATCCATATCATCCTGAAAAGATGTCGGCTGCCATGGCTGATTTTTTTCAGAAATGTAACGAGGAAAAAAGTTATTGGGTGAAGATATCTGAAGGCGGACTTAAAAGAATACAAGAAAAGTTACTATATCTCTTAACGACATTCTTAACAATTCTTTAGTAATTGATTAGTTAAAAGATTGTATTATTATAGGTACACTTGGAAGATCTACGCTGAACGGTTGATGACACTAGCCGGAGTTTACAGCTTTTGGAAGTATGTCTCAAAACTAGAGAGGCGCGAGACTCGACGATACCTTGAGATGTTCTATATTCTAAAGTTCCGCGAATTGGTGAGATTCTTAGCTCATTGCATTGTTATACACTTGAAATTACGTTACCTAAAAATTTCATATAATAGCAATGTGCTTTGCAAAATGATCCTATTTGGTAGTTATATTTCGTGTCCTGGATTGGTAATTTAAGTTATCACAATTTACCAATGCACTAACTACAAAAATTCTGTTGATCCTGTTCGGCATTAGTATCCTAGTAAAAAAAAATTTTGGCCACGTTTGGAATTTCTCTTTTTAAATCTAGTAACCAAACATGGTAGCTAATTCAGAAAAACTTTTGTTAGGACAAAAATAATTTAGTACCAAATTAGACTATCTCGAAGTGCAAGTTTATAGAGATGCCCTTTAAGGAACAAAAATAATGTTTGCACTGTCAAAGATTAGTTTGAGAACAATGTTTAGTCAGTATAACTCTACGTGAATACATAATCTAAGGTATGTGTTGATATATGGTTTGATTTTACTCTGTTGAGCAGGTGAAGTCGGTTCCGCCATCTGTTGATGACGAGCCATAGGATTACTTGGATTACTATTTTCTGCACGGTTTACTTGTACTGTAAATAGGAAGCCGAATGGTATTACACTCTCTAAATGCAAGTCAATTTGTCGTCTCCCCACAAATTGATGTGGTCTTTCCAGTTGTATAAATGACATAATAAGCAATATTAGGACCGCGCTATATGACAGAGTGTGGTCTCAAATTCCATGTTGTACTTGTTTCCATTCGGATAATAGCATATGTCCGAATTACTAGCTAGTGTCACGGCGACATCTAGTGTTGTATAAACGAGTCTTCTATGTGATGGGATACACAAGCTGGTCCCCATGTTTATATCGTTTGTAAAATGGTCCTAGCTAGTTTTCTTATCATGCATTGGATGTTAAGATACCATCGGCTCATCATGTGATTATTGTTATGTTTAAATAAAGGGAGATGTTTTGAACATATTACTTTATTAGCAGGGTACTCGTGTCTGCGGCGGCGGATACTATTTTGTAATTAAATTTTTAGCCGAACAATATCATTTGATTATATGTTTTTTGCGATAATAACATTACGCATAGCGAGAATTTTAAAAAATAAATTTATCGAACAATATCTCATATAAAAATGTTAAACATAAGTATCACGATGCAATGGCACTATCAAAACGGTAGCTAGAAGTATTACGAAGTTGTGATAATTGGCAGTGAAAGGTACTTGCTAGTTAGCATAGGTCTATATTTTTACACACTCCATCCGTGTCAAAATATAAAATCAATTTTGACTTAGTTTAATCCAACATTGACCTTAAATATTTTGTATTATAATAATACTTGATGCAAAATATTTAAATGCAGTGAGTTCTAAATGTATTTCATCGATATAATTTACATCAAGTATTATATAATGCAAACAAAAATATTTAAGGGTAAAAGCCATAAAATACCATCGTACTTTCAAAAATGTCCCAACTTGACCAATTTACTTTTTTATTATGGACTTTACCAATGAACTTTCAAATTTTTAGCCGACTTGAACCAAATTTAGCTAAAAATTAGGTTCAAGTCGGCTAAAAATTTGAAAGTTCATTGGTAAAGTCGGCTAAAAATTTGAAAGTTCATTGATAAAGTCCGCAATAAAAAAGTAAATTGGTCAAGTTGGGACATTTTTGAAAGTACGATGGTATTTTATAGCTTTTACCCAATATTTAAAGTTAAAGTTAGATTTAATAACTTAAAATTGACTAATATTTTGGGACAAACGGAATAATAGACCAGTAGCTTGCTTGGTTTTTATCATGTGGTATATTAATTGTGTTTTTGCACACATTATTAGAGTATGGGGAGTCATAACACCATTTGGGTGTTAACACCATGCCACGTCAGCGCCACATCATCTTAGCATCAAATAACATAACACCAAAAAACACCAGGAAATCATAACACCAAATAACACAACTTTTTACAAATTTACAAATTTCACCCTCAACAATTTCATTAATTAAACATTCAAACACTATATTGTTGAATATATATCCCGCTCATATTTGAATTTGAATTTTAAATATTTATCCCGCTCATATTCGAATTTGAATTTTAAATATTATCCCGCTCCTTTTTGAATTTAAATTTCAAATATTTATCCCGCTCCTATTGTTTTAAACGGCTATAAATAGCATAACAATTTACAAGTTTTTTTCAAACTTCAAACATTCAAAATGACTAATCGCTGGTCAGTAGAAGGAGAAATCTTGCTAGCTCAATCTTGGGTTGCAGTTCATGAAGATCCTTACCTACACGATGCATACAGTTTTTGGAACCAGGTTGTTATCATTTTCAACAATCTTTCTGGCCCACCCCATCGAAACAAAGATATGGTGACAGGTAAATGGGGCAGAATCAACAGTGAATGTATTGTATTCAATGGTATTTACAAACACTTGCGGCAAACAACCGCTGACGATCACAGTGTTTGTCGCACGAATGCAATGCGAACTTTTGAAGATCGCTATGGT
>LBNU01017239.1:41934-52365 GCA_014162995.1 Artemisia annua | reverse complement strand
TTTTTTTTTTTTTTTTTTTTTTTTTTTTTTTTTTTTTTTTTTTCAAGCCCAACGGTAACATTCATGTTCAAGCCCAACGTTAACACTGGGAGGGGCTCGTTTTGCAATTTTCAAAAGATGGCTTGGACGTTACAACGCAAGTTATTGCGTTAACGCCTCTTCTAATGCCTGTCCAACGCTAATACGCAAGAAATGGAGGTAACGCTCATAACGGCGTTAATGTGATGCCACATAGACAATAACGCCGAGTCTATGTTATGACTCCCTCCCCTCTTATTTTATTTGAACACTCTAATATACAAATAGTTAAAGCAGGATATCAATATTATACAAGTATTTAATTTATAGATTAGTCTTCTAGAGTGTGGATCTAGTGAGAAGATTTATTGAAATGAGAAGAGTGAGAAAAAATTGTGGCCACATATTTTAAATAAGGAAAGAGAAATAATAGGGAGATGCATCTATTTTTGTGAGTGCATCTAATATTTGTGGTTATGGTTTTTTCTCATTCTTCTCATCTTAATTATATTTCTCATTTGATCCTTACTCTAGTCTTCTAATCAATTCTTGATGTGTGCAAATCAATTTCAAAATCCGTAATTTTAGATATTAACCACGACTTCCGCAAATCGTATGCGAACCAATTGCAAAACAGTAACTAGATAACCAATATCTAGTTTCACAAAAAAATGATTTGCGGATTGCAAATTGGCTCGCAAATTTTATGATAACTAAAATTGCAAACTACGTAAATCGCTAATGACCGTGTTCGCATTTTTCCATAGATGTTGTCGGTGATCGTGATTTTGTAAACATTTCGCAGGTCATTTTAAACTTCGTCTTATTAGCCGAAATTTACAAAATAATTTTCTAGATGGAAGATAGCCGGTGCGTGTTATATCCGTTAATAAGAGCCCACCTACAATAATACATATATAGACTTTGAATTTTGCATTCACCGTCAACGTCTGTTGCAATTGTATCTACTAGGCGGAATGTGGAAACTTTGTCACTCGGTACGTGGGTCATTTTCAATTATTGGGACCTTTAACCAAGATACGATCTTTTTTTTTTCTTTTTGGGATTTGGCTGTACAACAGCAACATACTTTCTAAAGTGTTCTATTTTAGTACGCGTACTTTTTTTTGTCCCACTCAATGTAGTGAACTTTCAACTTTTGCACCAATCTACCTCATGAAACTTGTTTTACCGGCTAACCTAGAACTTTTTACAAAAAGCTTCTGCCACGTTGGATTTCTGTATTTCCACTAAATCCATTATAAAACCTCACCTTCCCTTTTCTTCCCCAATTTTTTCCCTCCATAACCCTAAATCAATTAAATTTATCATGTCTTCATCCCATCACCACCTAGCCGTCCACCTCACTTCTCCCTTTTTCCTGCCACTTATCCGGCCATTACCATCACACCGTCGTCACCCTTATCTCACCGCCACCACCAAATACCTATTATAATAACTTCACCAAACGAATACAACAACATCGAGTTCTGGACCAACCCAGAAAGAACTGGTTTAAGGAGTCAACAGTGACACGTGGGGTTATTCCAGTTGGGTCATGTTTAACTGTTAAAGGTGCTGAAGATGTTATACATAAAGAGTATGCCTTTGAGTTGAGTACCAAGAATGAAACTGTATTTTATAGCTGATAGTGAGAAGGAGAAAGAAGATTGGATTAATTCTATTGGAAGGGCTATTGTTCAGTGTTCTAGATCTGTTGTTCATGATGGAAATGAGGTTCTTGATTATGACCATGGTAGTATTAATTATTAAATCATCATCATCATAGGTAGTTTTGTTTTGTTTGTGTAAAATGTGGTTTTTGTTGAATGATTATGTTTTTTGTTATTGTGTTTGGTGCTTTGTTTGTTTGAATATGAATTGGAAAAAATGTTTTCTTTTTTGTTCGGTGATCATGAATCTTGATGTTTTTTATTGAGGGTTGTCTGTGTTAGCTTCTTTACCGAGCTTATGAACTTATATAAATATGGAAATCCCATAAGTCTAGTTTTTTTCCGGCTTATTCGCATTATCAAGTTGGAGCTTATTAGCTTAAACAAGCCATGAGCTCAACCTGATAAGCCCACAGCTTTCCCAAATTTCCATAAGCTTATAGGCTCGGTAAATTAGCTAACACAAACACCTCCCTTGAGCAATTTGGATCTTGACTAATAGATAGTTACGGCACGTGTAAGATCAGGTCTTTTGATTTGATTCATTGTTTGAATATGGAATGTAAAAATTGTGGAGTGTGTGGGGTGTCTTATACGTTTATTTTAATTAAAATTAAATGCTACATATAACACTAACCGGTTTTCAAACTTTTTACCCGGTTGTCAGTCACCTTATGGGTAGATTGGTACAAAATTTGAAAGTTCGTTACATTGAGTGGGACAAAAAAAGGTACACGTACTAGAATGAAACACTTTGGAAAGTATGTTGCTATTGTACGGCCAAATCCCTTTCTTTTTTTTTGAAAGACGAATTAATTATATGGAATAGAAGAACTAGTAAGATAATTACTCCCTCCGTTTTAAAATTATAGTCCCCGTTTGAATTTTTCTGTCTTTTCTTTACAAATTTAACCTTAAACTTTTTTGTTTGTATTATATAATACTTGATAAAAATTATATGAATGGATTAATTTATAAATGTATTTTCATTAGTATAATTTTTATCAAGTATTATATAACACAAACAAAGATATTTAAAGCGAAAGTTGAAAAAAAAAAAAGACGAAAAAAACCAAACGGGGACTATAATTTTAAGATGGAGGGAGTAATAGATATGATGCTAGTAACTTACTACAACACTAGCTAACATGGTACTTTTGTTAATCGACCGACCCTTAAGCTATGAAGAGTGATGTTTGGTTGTATTTTATCATGATCCAACTTTTACCATAAAACCCATCAAGCAATCTTAGTCCCCGTTTGAATTTTTCTGTCTTTTCTTTACAAATTTAACCTTATACTTTTTTGTTTGTATTATATAATACTTGATAAAAATTATATGAATGGATTAGTTTATAAATGTATTTTCATTAGTATAATTTTCATCAAGTATTATATAACACAAACAAAGATATTTAAAGCGAAAGTTGAAAAAGAAAGACGGAAAAAATCAAACGGGGACTATAATTTTAGGATGGAGGGAGTAATAGATATGATGCTAGTAACTTACTACAACACTAGCTAACATGGTACTTTTGTTAATCGACCGACCCTTAAGCTATGAAGAGTGATGCTTGGTTGTATTTTATCATGATCCAACTTTTATCATAGAACCCATCAAGCAATCTTAGTCACTCATTTTTTTTTTATCAAAATATAAAAATAAACTTCAACATTTTTTTTAAAACTTAAATAACTCGCAAACCGTAAATCGTCAAGCTAACAAAAAAAATACCATCGCGACGAGAATTAAATTATCTTTCTATAGACGTGCATTGTTATATACTTTCGACGAATTTCTTTTTTATGATTTTTTTTTTCAAATTTTTTGCCCAGAAAAATCATATATGATTTTTACAAATCATATATGATTTTTCTGGGCGTAAATTTTTTTAAAAAAAAGTTCGTCGAAAGTATATAACAATGCATATCTATAGAAAAATGATTTAATTCTCGTCGCGATGATATTTTTTTTGTAGTTTGACGATTTAACGTTTGCAAGATATTTTGTTTAAAAAAAATGTGAAAAATAAAAATGGGTAGCTATGATTGGTTCATTGGTTGTATGGCAAATATGAGATATATATTGATCTCATCTCATTTTATCATTCCTATTGGCTATTGCTTAGAGTTGTTTTCTGTTATGTTGATTTGGCTTTTTGCCTTTAATAATATCTTTGCCTATTAAAAAAAAAATAAAATAAAAAAAAAGCTATGAAGAGTTCATGACCCTAGAGGTGAACATACTTTTTTTGGAACAGTAGATTGAATTAAAATCCTAACAAAAGGTAGTCAAATATTTACAAAAAGGTGGATAGAACGTTACAAGAATTAAAAAATACCTATCTGATTTTTTATTTTTTTTTATTTATTTATTTTTTTTTAACGGCGGATTAGTTGTTAGATGTTAGTTGTTAGTTGTTGGCTCGAGTTAGTGTCGCATCCTCGGGCAGAGATACCAACCGCGAGCCTCTCCTTAGGGGATAACCTCACTCCTATTCCCGATTCGCCTAATATCATTAGAGCTTGTGGTTCCCAAGTGAGGACTTCCCGGTCAGTCACCCAAACCGGTACTACTCTCACTTGGGCTCGCTTAAGTACTTAAGCCTTTACCACTAGACCACAAGCCCCATGATTAAAAAAAAAATAGGATCTTACAGTTTTACGATATTACAAAGCAAAAACGATCCGGATCTTATGTAGGATCTTAGCACAGTTAAGATCTTATAAGATCCCGATCTTAACTATAGAATCTTAAGATCTAATCCCATCCGATCTTACTTTTTCTCAAATCGCAAACTAAAAAACTAAAAAGTTATAGATCATGTTTTATAGAATTTAAAAAACAATATATTAATCTCCTTAAACAGTCCATATTCATAATTTAAAATAACATTTTCATAAAACATTCATATAATTTTGTGTTAATGATATATAATAATTTGTAAATTTGAATATCATTCCAAAGAATATTAAGAAAATTACATTATAATATGACCTTAAGATTCCGATCCAATCTTACGATTTTGATCTTGCAAAAATGAAACGATCCTAAGTATGATCTCGATCTTGAAAACTTTGATATAGAGTACTATGATCTTCATGTAAGACAAAAAAGGAGAGATTAAAATTACATTTTTGTTGGAATACGAAATTAGTTACAAATTTTGTAGGTACGGATAATTTTGTTTTTATGAGCTCGAGCATGACTCGGCAACTATAGGCTTAGCTCGACTTTGACGAACTTCATGGTCCTCGCATGTTAATTTGCTTGGCACTTGAAAAAACTACCACCTTGTAAACTAGATCTTCTTGAATATTTAGAGAATTCATACTTGATATTCAATGACCGAATTCATTTCCGGTATAGGCAAGGACAATTTTGACAATTACATCATTGAAGAATTCATGTATAAAGTACACTATAACTGCCGAAAAGCTAAATTAGAGTTTCATCAAGAGCCGATCTTTATAAGCATTAGTTTGACTTGTCATAAGTTTGAGCTTGAGCTCGAAACCTAAGTCCTGATTTAAGCAAACCGAACTACAGCTCAAGTTGCCCCATAAAAACATGACTCTTTGATAGTTAACTTAGGGCTAAGCATAATGGACAAGGAACCGAATCAAAACGATAAATCGGCCAGAACTCATACGAACTGGATTGAACATATTTTTGTCCAGTCCCCGGTCCATTTTTTTCCTTATATTTGGTCCTCGGTCCGGCCTATTCTTACGCGCAACCGGAAGATACGCTTTGTTGGACTGGACCATACATGACTAAACACATTTCGGTCCAGTCCTCGCCCGGTATTTTGACCAACTCGTTTATTTGGTCTGGTCCAGTTTTTATCAATGTATTCTGTTTTTAGAACATTATCAACCCCAAGTAATAATTATTGCTTAGAGTCATAAACTGAATTTCTTAGCAACCTCTGTATTCGTTAATTTCGGCTTATATGAAGATAGTCAATCTCAAGGTTAGTGAAAAGATCATAAAGTACTACTAACAGCTAAATAACAAATGAAAACTTTGAATTTAACTTTAATTTAGACCCTAATATAAAAGTGTTACATCTCTTTCAAGGAATATAAAGTAAACGCTAAAGTCAATTGAAGAGTATAAATTAATGATTGATGACATCGGAAACGGAGTCCTTTGTGGAGGACAAACAAATAAACTTGTGTAATTTGGTGAACTTTGACTTTGTCTATCATGAGATTTGTCACCGTTTGAGGAACCTTCGTTGCATGCCTCTTTCCTTAAACCTTAGTGAATTATTAATGAATAGTCGTAATCGAGTATGGATCTAGTGAGAAGAATTAATGAAATGAGAAGAGTGAGAAAAAATTATAGCCACATATTTCAAATAAGTAAAGAGAAATAATAGGAGATGCATCTATTTTTCATGGGTGCATCTAATATTTATGATTGTAATTTCTTCTCATTCTTCTCATCTTAATTATGTTTCTCATTTGATCCTAAGTCATAATCAAGAAATATAGTGTCTTACAAACAGCTATTGGTGTTGGCAATAATTCGTAGAAGAAATGGTCAAATTTTACATTGAATCGAATGTTAACACAATGTATATCACATGAGTGGATATATAAACTATTTTCTAAGAGTTCAAGTTGAGTTAAAATAAGGCTCTTTTTTCTTTTCTTTTTTGAAAGTCAGTACTCATCTACGATCTCACATAATTTCTCTATGTTTCACACGCTACTTGAGCCGATAACCTATTGGTTTAATACTTTAATTACATGTCACTAAACAAAATTGCTCTTTCCAAGACTTTGTAGCCGATGTTTCATTAATGTTTCAAGTAGTTCATACTTGAAGTTCCAGTTAACACCTTACTTTCCTCGAAGAATTTTAATTTCAGTTTTGATCTTGCTATATACATATGTATCATTGCATTTCCTTTTTGCCGATACAGATACGTGAGGATCCAAAACTTAAATTAATTTTTTTGATCAGAGCAAGGCTGATGAGATGACATGCAGTATGTGTTGATCCGTATTTTAATGACCATAAACTTAGCGTACTTGTCACTTGATCGAGATGAAATTCATACAAGCCACGTGAATTATGCCGTACCACAAACACCGATAAATTGAAAGAACGGTCACGATATTTAGAGTTGTGCGTCTGTAAATTGCAAATTGAAAGGTAGTTAATTTAAATTTGAGTTACAAATTCATTTGCTTGCATCTTCACTAATAGAAACGAGAAACTGGTAGGAATATCAGGAACAAAGAAAAAGAAATTAGAAACAAAACTATATTGGGCAAATTACCTGAAAATTTATTTAACTTACCACTTCTTACCATTGTATGTAGTCTTCTTTTTTTTCCCCCAATCTGTCAATGAACTTGCAAAATCCGTTCATTGCATGTAGCGGTGACCTGTTTGACCTGCTGGGGCAGGTTAAACTAACGATCGTTAGGTTTATCATTGCAATATTAGTCCTTTAGACTAACGATCGTTAATAATGGCTACATACAATGACAAAAAGTAAAAAGTTAGGCGACTTTTATTATTTTTAAAATTTACGTACGTTTTTTACACGTTTTTGCACACATTTTTATACACGTTTTTATGCACCTTTTTATACACGTTTATACACACGTTTTTATACACGTTTTTATACATGTTTTTATACGGATTTTTATACACACATTTGTATACACGTTTTTATGCACGTTTTTAAAATATTTCAATACATACATTTTTATACGTTTCGTCTTTTTTACTTCGTTTTATGTTAACATTACGACAATTTTTTACTTTCGCACTTTTTATACGTTTTCTCCGTTTTTCACTTTTCGTCTGTTTACGTTGCTCCCTTTTTTTTATCTTTTCGTCTGTTTTTTACGTTCGCCCTTTTTTACGTTTTGTCTTTTTATACGTTTCGTCTGTTTTTTTACGTGTCTGTTTTTTTACGCTTTCGCCGTTTATACGTTTTCGCCTGTTTTTCATTTGTCTTTTTTTACTTTACGCCTTTTTTACGTTTTCGTTCGGTTTAATATGCAGCTGTTTTTATTTTTCGTCCCTTTTTACGTTCGCCTATTTTTTTATTTTTCGTCCGTTTATTAACGCCCATGTTTACGCTTGGCTCATTATTACGTTTGTCCTGTTTTACGTACGTAAAAGGTGTGGGTCACTTCAGATCCAAGTCTCATGCAAAATTAGAATAGTATGATTACGCCGTGTAGAAAAACCTTGAACACAATCAATACTGAGTAATAGATCGCTCAGTGATCATCTTAGGATCTTAGACAAACCTAAGAAAAGAGTTTCCATTTCATGGCGATTCTCAGGATGCACCTAAGCCGAAAGAGAAGTGATGTGATTCGTGATGATGACAATAACTCACTGAAATCCCAAGTTACTGCCTCCTGAGAGAACAAAAGCTAAGACTGAATATAAAGACATAAGCCTGAAGTTATGGGACAAGGCGGAAAATTGAAATTACAAAGAGTGTCAGTATCCTTGTAAAGTCAAACTTTCCATGAATAGCGTGGGTTCAGGATGGTGTCATATCTGAACCTCAGAAAGTAGTATTGTCCTATACCCAAAATAGACTTATGTAACAGAGACAAAATACGTAAGTATTTTTGTCTCAACTATGCTGATGTAATCTTTGTTTTTATCACAACGGTTGTAATATACTTGTGTATAAATAGGAGTCATAAGAGAAAGTAAAGGTTGCGGAGTTTGTGCACTTAATGCTTAGACATTCACAAACTAATCTTTACTCTCTCCAAATAGCAACCATCCCTAAGATAGCTTAGTGGGTCTTTTGTTGCTACTTAAGCATAGCTTAAGTATAGTGAGGAGTAACACCAAACATACTTGTCATTTCAATCCCAAGTGTTTATTCCGCGAACACTTGGGTATAATTCTTTTGATTAATTTCTAATAAAGAGTTAAACGTTGAAAAACATTGTTTCTTATCTTTTACGTTTGTATTAGTTAGTTATTAATCATTGCATCATTATTCCATGGAACTTGGTTAGATTAACTTTGTAGTTAACCATTAACCAAGTGAAAGGGACCAACAAGTGGTATCAGAGCCTCTGGTTTATAAAACTTTCAAAACAACAGAGTGCTCAAAAGTTTTTCAAATCAAGATCCTACTATGGCTGATAATGATGTACCCCAACTAGTCGATAAAAAGGGAGGAAGCTATAATGCTACAGCTCCCCGACTCGAAGTTGGAAAATTCAACAAGTGGAAAAAGCACATGCTTTGCTACTTAAATGGGATGGAACCTTATTATATCACACTGATTAATGAGGGTCCATATGTCCCTAAAACTGCTGAAGGTTTAGTTAAACCTGAAGCTCAGTGGACCTCTGATGAGAGAAGGGTGGTAAATCAAGACCGACGTCTGAAAAGCATCATTATATCTTGTCTCCCTAACGATATAATGGAATCAGTCAGTGTCCCAGGGAGAAAAGGGTCCTATATACTCGGCAGGAAAGCACCACCCTACTGAGAAGGGGACTCACACCAAATCACATCCCGCTAAAGGCTCAGGTAAATCACAACCTAAGCATCAGGGAGGAAAGGTCTCTAAATCTTCGACAGGCCAGAACAAGCCTGTTGGAAAGGGAGACCCAAACATCTCATTGCCCAATGAGGACATTCGCCAATCCAAGCTTTTGTCTGAGGGCACCACTACTCTTCCCCAAGACTCAGAGGGACACTTACAACCCGCTGATAGGGAATATACTCTCACTGATCCTCGTGATAGCACTGAAGCAAACCCATCAGTGCCTGAAGGGTCACTCGGGGACAAAGACTCATGGGGATTAATACCACCCACTGCTATGGAACCATCACCCCCCCCCCCACGGCGAAGCGCATTCCTCGCTAACTGGCCCTAAGGACCAGGTAGACAAATCCCAGTCTACCAGAATAGAGGGGTCAGGGAGCGACCACAACCAAAGCGAATCTTTGTATAAAGAGGAGCTGGCTGACCCGGTCGTGGAGATTGACTCCATGGCCATGTTCCATGCTGTTCTTGACTCTGATGATGACAGTATGAGCAAGAGCAGCAAGGAAGAATTTTTTAAAGCTGGGGATGACATGGAGACTGATGAACAAATAAATGAGCTTACTGAACCAACCCATCCGTCTTCATCCCACGCTGTTGAGGACTCTCAACCTAAGGGGTATCACCCTGAAGATGAACCTTCTGTTTCCTCGGACAAGAGTGATGATAATGTTGCTCTCACTGGCCGTCATATGGTCAGATTTTTAAGGAAGGCAACCTCAGGTCTTCTCCAAGGGTTCACTGATGAAGTTTTTGACATGCACACTGTTGGCATAAATACTACGATATTTATATTACGATATTTAATCTAAACATCCTCTTCATGTTTTGATGATGACAAAGATGTAAGTTACAACACATAACGTAAAGTGTTTAAGTTACTTGTGATTACAAATCATCTATGCATTCATACGTCAACGTCTCTCGACATCTCAACGTCTCGAGTATGCTCCAACAATCACTTAAGATATATATAAACAAATGTCTAATACATTTTATGATCAAAGGGATTTTTATTTAGACACTACAAATTTTATAAAATGTTATAAACATTTTATATATTTTAGAAAAACACTTTTGGTAATTAAAGGGAAATGTTTTAATTAAAAGAAAATGTTATAAAATAATATAAACATATTATATATTTTTGAAAAACACTTTTGGTAATAAAGGAAAAT
>LBNU01017239.1:28848-41408 GCA_014162995.1 Artemisia annua | reverse complement strand
TTGCATTTATCACTTTATATCTATGCTTGCATACATGTGTTGGTTGTTGCTTAGATTGTTTTGATGTTGAATGTGATAGATATAAGTTAATATTGTTATAGGATGAATAATTATATGATATGGTCTAATGGACTTAGATGCATTATTCACACTACTCATGTTGAGTTTAACTTAATCGATAATTTGATACAAAACGTTTTAAGATTTTAAAAGGAAAACATATTCACATAAAGATCAACCAAAGCTCTATTCATAAAACTAAGTTTTGCAAACAAACTCAAAAGCACACATATATAATTGAACATATTGATTATATATTGTTTTCATAATAAACTCTAATTGAAGGTTTTGAAACAAAGATTTTATAAAACGAAAAAGAGGTAAAGCTATTCAACCCCCCCCCTCTAGTTTTCCGCACACACTGAACAGGTTGCTCATTACTTCAATCTCAAGGATGTTGTTGAAGACTTTCATGACAATGTTGTGGAACAGCAGGCAGGTGTTGACCACAACCTGACCACTCTGAGGGACCACATGAATATATTTGTTACATCCTTCAACAAGCTTGTCCATCTGACTGAGACCATTCAGGAGTCTGTCAAGGAGGATCCTGAGCTCAACAACAGACTACTTCAGGCTTCTCAGAACTTTATTTAGTAAACTGCCAGCCTTCCTGAATTAGTCACCATGCTCAAATCCTTGGATCTTCAATCTCTAAGCTCCTCAGTGACAGGGATTCAGATCTCCTTCAGCACTCTTGAACGACAGGTAGCTGACTGGGCTAAGTCATCTAGCTCAGTGGCCTGGTCTCTTGGCTCTCGCCTGTATGCCATTGAAAGCTCTCAGGCTTCCCTTGAATCCAAGGTGTCTTCCATTCAACAAGATACTAAGGATATCAAGGCAATGATGTCTGAAATGTTCCAGGCCTTCAAAGGTTCCTCTAATGCAGTGGACACTCCAACTTTTGCTCTTACTGACGTTCCCGCAACAGTTGAGGGGGAGGAGAATACTGAAGTCCCAGTTACTGAAGCACCTCAGTCACACACTGCGAGGGAGATTCCTGCTCAGGTTGCTCCAATATCCTCATACAAGGAACCTGAAACATCTTACTCTCAACAGGACAAAGGCAAGAAGAAGCTTTTCGAGGAACCTGACACTCACCTGGTGCCTACTCCCTCAGAGGGCAGGAGTGGCTCTGCTGAAACATCCAAGATTCCCTATGTCATCAATGGGATATCTTATTGGATGACTGAGAATGAAATTTCAGCATATCTTGACAAGGTGGATAGAGAAAGAAAGGAAGCTGAGGAAGAGAGGATTAGCAAACCTGCTCTTATTGAAGTGGTAAATGAAGAAGCTCAGTCTCTTGGGATCAACCCTGAAGAATTGGTAAACAGGGAAGGTGGTGAGAAATTCAAAAGGGCTCAGGAGGCAAGAATTGCGGAGCTCAAACAAAAGAGGGATGCCAACTGAATAAAGCTGCTGAAAACAGGCAAAAAAACATTGACAGATACACATGGATCATGACGCAGAGATTAAACCCTGAAACTATCACTGATGTTAAAATCCATGTGCAAACCAATCCTGCAGTAGTCACCGTCTTCAGGGGTCAGGACAAACGAAACTTTGAGGTTCATGATCCTTTCAAGATCACTGACTTCGGGATCACTGAGCTCGATGAACTAGCTCCAATCATTACAAAGAAAAACAATATAGTGGTCCCGAAACTGATGAAATCCCTCAGAACTCGTTATAATCACCTAACCCAGAAACATAAAGAACTTGGGATTCCCTCTCTGATGCCACCTTCAGTACAAGCCATTCAGGCCGTCCCATCTCAGGAAGCATCATCTCAGCCCTCTCAAAAGAAAAGGAAAAGAATTGGTACTGAAGCAGAGATCAAGGTTCCTAGACTTGACTGTGACAGAAGCCTTCCTGAAGGGGTTACATTTGTCAACAACACAGTCCTTGAGCTACCTGAAAGAGGCCTATGCTTAGTTGATGAATTTGGGAACCCTTCTTTTCAAAGATGGTCAGATATTGATAAGGCTGGGGTTAAGGCTATGCTTATGTACTTCATGATGGCTTCTCCAATCAAAACTGCTGCAAATGTAAGGTTCTGCATAGACCTGAAGACCAAGATTGAAGAGCATCCTGAAAGACATGTACTGAGATCCAAAAGAGCTAAGCTTGAGGCACTTGGTTACCACCTCAACATCTGAAGCTGCAACACCTTCCATCCTTGTATTTTTTTGTATTTTGTTAGGAACTGTAATATTTACTTATGAACAATGAGGTTATGTTTTTATCAGTGTCCTTTCAAATTACATATAACACTTAGGCATAATTTATATCCAAATAGGGGGAGATTGTTGGGTCACTTCAGGATCCAAGTCTCAGTGGACAAAGATTTGAACATAAATTACGCCGTGTTAGAAAACCTTGAACACAATCAAGTCACTGAGTGAATAGTCGCTCAGTGAGNAAGGCGGGAAACATTTGAAATTACAAAGAGTGTCAGTATCCTTGTAAAGTCAAACTTTCCCTGAATAGCGTGGGTTCAGGATGGTGTCATATCTGAACCTCAGAAAGTAGTATTGTCCTATACCCAAAATAGACTTATGTAACAGAGACAAACTTTGTCTCAACTAGGCTGATGTAATCTTTGTCTTTATCACAACGGTTGTAATATACTTGTGTATAAATAGGAGTCATAAGAGAGAGTAAAGGTTGCGGAGTTTGTGCACTTAATGCTTAGACATTTACAAACTAATCTTTACTCTCTCCAAATAGCAACCATCCCTAAGATAGCTTAGTGGGTCTTTTGTTGCTACTTAAGCATAGCTTAAGTTTAGTGAGGAGTAACACCAAACATACTTGTCATTTCAATCCCAAGCGTTTATTCCGTGAACACTTGGGTATAATTCTTTTGATTAATTTCTAATAAAGAGTTAAACGTTGAAAAACATTGTTTCTTATCTTTTACGTTTGTATTAGTTAGTTATTAATCATTGCATCATTATTCCATGAAACTTGGTTAGATTAACTTTGTTGTTAACCATTAACCAAGTGAAAGGGACTAACAAAGGGCGAAAACGTAAAAAAAACAGACGAAAACGTAAAAAAAGGGCGAAAACGTAAAAAACGGACGAAAACATAAAAATTGACGAAAGCATCATAAAACGGGCAAAAACGTAAAAAAACAGACGAAAACGTAAAAAATAGGGCGAAAACGTAAAAAAACAGACGAAAACGTAAAAAACGGACGAAAACGTAAAAAAAGGGCGAAAACGTAAAAAAACGGACGAAAACATTAAAAAAAAGGGAGAAAACGTAAAAAAACAGACGAAAACGTATAAAAANCTCCGTTGTTGTTGTTGAGGAGATTAAAAACGTGTGTAAAAACTTCGTGCATAAAAACGCTGTGTATAAAAACTGTATATAAATGTGTGTATAAAAATCCGTATAACAAACATGCATAAAAACGTGTATAAAAAATGTGTCATAAACGTGTATAAAAAACTGTGTAAAAAAATGTGCTGCAAAAACGTGTAAGAAAACGTACATAATTTTAAAATAATAAAAGTTCATTAACTTGTTACTTTTTGTCAATTGTATGTAGCCTGGATGATAAAAAACGATCGTTTGTCTAAAAGGACTAACATTGCAAATGATAAATCTAACGATCGTTAGTTTTAACCTGCCCTAGGCAGGCTTAAACAAGTACGTACACGTTAGATGAACGGATTTTTGCAAGTCATTGACAGAATGGGAAAAAAAAAAAAAAAGCTATCATACAAATGGTAAAAAGTGGCAAGTTAAATACATTTTCAGAGGTTAATTTGCCAATCAATTACATTTCATAACGTATTTACTTTTAGGTTAGTTCCATCAAACATAGATAAAATCTCAAATGTTTCACTATTATATTTGTGTGCAAATGTCACAAAAGCCCTACATATTCCTGTTAAATTGTTGAAAAAACCACTATAGAATACGAGTATTATTTAACAATCAAGTCATTCATTTATGTTTTAATTATTGAAAAAGCCTTTGTGACGGGTTTGACTTATCTTTTAAGCTTAACTGGATTGATTATGTTGTCGCGTCAATCTAATTTGACATCGTTTTTGCACTTGTATTTGTCCAGCTAATCTACATTATGATAAAAATGTCACATAAGTTTGTCATATCAACGAAATCATCCATTTTAACCAAAATTAAGTCAAACCTATCAAAAGGGTTTTTTCAACAATTAGTATATCACTTGATGACTTAACTAACAAAAAAAATTATGTAATGATTTTTTCAACATTTTAACAAAAATATATAGAGCTTTTGTGACATTTACCTATACTTGAACCTGAAAAATGCTGATATGCACCTTGTGTTTTGTGTTCATATCATACGTATAGTATTTTTACATGTAAAGTTTACGTCCTTAACAGTTTTTTTGGTGCAAAAGGTGAATTATATTATATACCAAAATTACATCATGAGAATAACCATAAAACTGATTTGGACAGAACCCAAAAAGAGATACAAAGACATAAGAAGTTGACAAATGCTAAACAACTAATGCCTGATACAACTCAAACCAATGTCTGATAAAGCACATCTTAGACAAATGAAAACAGAGGAGCAGCAACCATATACAAGCTTCTTGCAACTCCACAGCTCACATCAGATTCACCTAATAATAGCACCTACCATCTAGCTATATTTCCACACTCCATTCTACTAAATCCACTCATCCTGCCACCACAGTAGATCAAGTAAGAATGAAACATGGCATCACTAGGCACCCATAACCCATCCATGGGGGGCTCTTCCAAGCCATCCTATATTTCCTTCTCAAAGGAAGGTTTCAGATGACTGGAAACACTCTCCCTCCATGATGACCAATCAAACCTCCTATAATGGACCAAGCAGGTTCATCTTGTACACCTCGCTATTCTATTCATCATACGTCCTTAACAGTTGTACTACATATCACTATCACATGTGACTTCATGACAATGCACGTAAACACTATGGTATTTTTACTAAGTTTAGTTATCTAAAAGCGCCATATATCTTCAAATGTTCAATTATCAAACACTAGTTCTAAATTTGGTTACATGATATTTATATATTGGCAAAAGGAATTGAAAAGTTGTCAAGTATTTATTGTAACCCCTAAGTCAATAGGGCGTCTTGCCTACACAATATCGAAGGAGAAATGTAGTCAATACTTTCAAAGATGTAACATGTAGCCAGTAATAACACGTCAGCCGTTCCACGTATGACATCGGAACAAAATTTAAAATTAGGTAAGATGTATTGGTTTTTTGGATGGTCGAATATGATAATGTAACAATTGGAAAGTTTGTTGATATTAGATAGTAGTCGTAAACTTTACTTCTATGGTCGAATGAAAGTGTAAATATGTTTTCTTTTTTATCTTTTCAATATGAACATTAGCTCAATCAATGTCATTTTAATTTCCTCTATCCATAATTCATTGGGGGCTTGTTGACTACTGAAAACAATAATCAATTGTTGGTATTCATAATCTATCAATCTAAGATATTTATAATCGTTTTAATTGCATTAGAAACATAATTAGAATAGCATCATATCATTATTTTCCTACTTCGTATTTATTTATATGGAATCTTATATTATGATATCATATGATTATAGACATGTCTATCTATCTATCTATAGTCCTAATAAAATAAGATGATGAAATTGCACTTGCTCCTAACTGCGAACCCAATCTGAGTTCGGGCTACCAAACTCCAATCTTAGTTGGCTTTTCCCCTAAAAATTTTAGTATATACTATATAGAAATAGTATTGTGACTATTGTCAAACCATGTATCATTTCGTTTAGACTTTGTAACCTCAAATTTCAATATAGGGATGAGATATGTTATTATACCGACTCTTGAAACTTAGGATATCTACATTAATCAGGTTCTAAAATTCGCGTCATGTCGGCGTTAAGGCGCGAGACGTAACCTCAAAGTTACGAAATACATCAAGGCGTGACATGAGTTGAGGTATGAAAAGGCGCGCAAAGACGCAAGGCGTGGTGAGTTTTTTTATGCGTTTAAGAGATTTACTAACATTTGAGATTTGTAATTGCATTTACTAATATTTGGGATTTGAGCTTGCATTTACTAATTTTTATCACTCATATAATTATGAATATATGATACTAGATTTTAGGCCCGCCCCGTTGGGGCGGCTAGCTTTAAGAATTTAATTATACGATAAAATTAATAGTAATATAAGTATAAACGTGTAGCAACATCAATAAAATAAAATAAACATGCTATTATTAATAAAATAATAATGTTGAATAAAAACTATGGTTGAAAATAACAAAATAACATATAGTTTATAATATATGAAGAACTTCTCTATATACAAAGTTGGTTGTAGAATTGGCACGTCGGAGGCAGAGTCTTTCCTGATATTTGATTGTTATCTGTAACAACACGGTCAAAAGAACTAATATAACCATGTTTCTTGTGCAGAGCAGCAGAATTCGCACACATGTAATCCATTGGCAATTAATTGTTACAAACCACATGTAACCTCCTTTTGCTATTCTCAGATTCGTGCATACAACTACCCTCAGTGTTATTCACACAGAATTTCGCAAGATGGTTATTAGCTACAACATACGTGAAATAATAAGAATGAAAACAGCTGAAAATATATTTAAGAGTGACTGACCAAATAAATAGCATACTTACGTGTATACCCATTGGTTTTTTTATCAGTATCCTTTCAAATTACATATAACACTTAGGCATAATTTATATCCAAATAGGGGGAGATTGTTGGGTCACTTCAGGATCCAAGTCTCAGTGGACAAAGATTTGAACATAAATTACGCCGTGTTAGAAAACCTTGAACACAATCAAGTCACTGAGTGAATAGTCGCTCAGTGAGTCATCTTCAGGATGCTTAGGACAAACCTAAGAAGAAAGGTTTTCCATTCAGTGAGGCGGATCCTCAGTGAGTGATGACAATAACTCACTAAATCTCAAGTTACTCCTCACTGAAGCAACAAAAGCTAAAGACTGAAGATTAAAGACATGAAGCCTGAAGTATGTGCGGGACAAGGCGGGAAACGTTTGAAATTACAAAGAGTGTCAGTATCCTTGTAAAGTCAAACTTTCCCTGAATGGCGTGGGTTCAGGATGGTGTCATATCTGAACCACAGAAAGTAGTAATGTCCTATACCCAAAATAGACTTATGTAACAGAGACAAAATACGTAAGTATTTTTGTCTCAACTAGGCTTATGTAATCTTTGTCTTTATCACAACGGTTGTAATATACTTGTGTATAAATATGTGTCATAAGAGAGAGTAAAGGTTGCGGAGTTTGTGCACTTAATGCTTAGACATTCACAAACTAATATTTACTCTCTCCAAATAGCAACCATCCCTAAGATAGCTTAGTGGGTCTTTTGTTGCTACTTAAGCATAGCTTAAGTTTAGTGAGGAGTAACACCAAACATACTTGTCATTTCAGTCCCAAGTGTTTATTCCGCGAACACTTGGGTATAATTCTTTTGATTAATTTCTAATAAAGAGTTAAACGTTGAAAAACATTGTTTCTTATCTTTTACGTTTGTATTATTTAGTTATTAATCATTGCATCATTATTCCATGGAACTTGGTTAGATTAACTTTGTAGTTAACCATTAACCAAGTGAAAGGGACCAACACAAATGTTACTTAATTATGTTAGAAAGTACATTTAACATGCACATGACAAATGACCAAATTAAAGTGTGGAAATGCATACTATATCTCTCCACATGATCATGAGACTCAAGACCAGTTTGGGATGGTGTAGTATAGTTCTTCTTGACAATGCGCGGGTCAATGGCCACAAGATTGCTCAAATTGGCCGGGTTGCTGCAAGAATTAAAAAAAGAAAATGTAAGTTGGTGTACAGGTACGTAAAGTAAAATTTTCATGCTTTGATGTTCTTAGTTGGCCGACTTATTTTCAAATCTGAAACAAAATATATGCATTGTTTACAAGCATTTAATCCACAAACAAATAACAGGAGTAACTAAAGCAACTTGTATTGTAAATAAAGGGTGAAAATAACATACTATTTCCAGCCACGCGGCAGTTCCTTTGTCCTCTTGCAGTTTCTAATTGTTTCCTTAATCATGCACTCTGCAACCTTCAAGTCCACTTGGGGTTTACTGTCATTCTCGTTTGTCTTCAAACGGTTCCTTAGTTCAAGTTGCTTCTGAATATCCAAAAGCAACACCCATGGAATCATTTCAAGTGATGCAACCTCTACTGCTGCTTCTTCTATCAAACCAATAACAACAAAGGCATAAAGTTAATCAGCTTCTGTCTTGCTAATTAGCATCAATGAGAAAACTAATGACCAAAAGAGTGGAAATGCATACATACCATCTCCCTTCTCAGTCATTTTTCTTTTTCTAGGAAATACGTAAGTGATTCCAGTTATGTTGTCCTGCGCAAGAACTTAAGATATCAAAATGTATAACACAACATATAAATCTAAAAGAATGGAAATTCTCACATGTGTGGCCGCAAACAAATTATACTTTATACTAGATATATGCATTTATGGAGGTTAGATTACTATTCACAGAGGCGTTAACTTTTTGTCTTTTTCTAATTTCATATCGTATAAAAATACTAATCCTCACGACAATGCATATCAAAATCTTAGTACAATTGGTTATGTTCTTTCTTTGTGAACTGAAATATCAAGGTTCAATTCGTGGTAATCACATTCTGTTTGACCCGCTAAAAATATTTAACCAAAATCAGTCCATAAGACAATGGCAAGGATTTTTTGTCTTCACTAAACACCATCAAAAAGGGGTTCTTATTTACTCCATTTACTTGCACAACTTTTTTAGATATTTTAACCTTTGATCTCAACGTGATGAATGAACAAACCAATTCTTAATGCAATCTTCTAATTTTCTTTCGTTTGAACAATTTTAGAAGTTTCATTCAACTGCAACGAAGCATGGTCCTATATAAAATCAAAATGTTAAAAGCATATATATAGTT
The DNA here is from genome assembly GCA_014162995.1 of Artemisia annua. Classification (NCBI taxonomy): domain Eukaryota; kingdom Viridiplantae; phylum Streptophyta; class Magnoliopsida; order Asterales; family Asteraceae; genus Artemisia; species Artemisia annua. The sequence continues at coordinate 32,333 of LBNU01017239.1, read as the reverse complement.
TTAGAAACATTCCGACTTCCTAATTACTAACTGTGCAACAAAACAAATACCTAGAACTAACAATAGTATCTGTTGTAAAAACCTAATAGAAAGCAAAAAGTATAAAAACAATATTCTTACCACATCCTGGTGGTCAGCAGATTGAATCTTCGGTGATGGTGGATGATTCTGCAAACTGTTAACAAAAAAACCAATCAAAAACAAATTAGAAAAAAAAATTATGAACCCCAACAAATAATAATAAGTTACCAGTGATCCACCGGCATGGCGCTCTTCGAACCCATAATTCAATATCGTGTTATTATTATCTTTGAGCAAGTTATAAAGTTTTCTCGCTGTACTTTTTTAAAAAATTACTCCCTGTAAATTATTATTTTTTTTTTTTTTTTTTTTTTTTTTTTTTTTTTTTTTTTTTTTTTTTTTTTTTTTTTTTTTTTTTTTTTTTTTTTTTTTTTTTTTTTTCTTTTTTAAGAAATAAGGGAATACAAAATTGCAAATGAGGCTTTTGGCCGAGCCCAAATAAGTAAACCAATATGAGACTTTTACCACGTATGAGAAACGGGTTATCTCACTAAATCAAAATTGAAACCATTTGATCAAATTCATCTTAATTTCATACATCAAGAAAATATGTATAAAACACACTAGTGATAAATACTCTGTGCAAGCACGGGTTTTACATAAAACTTTTAGTATGATAATTATATCGATTAATATTCATCCTCCAAAACTTTTGTTGATAAGTAGTTTACAAAGTGTATTTATTTTTATATCACAGTAATCCATGCTTTAATGATATTTATTTTCACGGTAGCTGTATTAGAGTTTGACATCATGTATACTTTTTCATAAAATTATGTAAGATATTTAATACTCATACTATTATAATACCTGTCTACGCACGAGTTTTTTATACAAAATTTTTATTATGTATTAATATCGATTAATATCCGTGCTTTAAGTTTAATATTTATTTCCTTGTTAATAAAAGTTTTAGCCATATTTGATTCACGGGTTAAACTTATAAAGAAGAATAACATTAGTCATCACTGAATATGGATAGTAACAAAATACTTTTCGGATATTCTTACTTAAACTTATAAAGAGGAATAGTGATAATGTATGAGAGTTTTAGCACAAATAGCTAAAGCCTATACGGCCATAGCCAACCCACAAAGCTAAAGGCCCAATACATTTCGCCTGGGAAACTAACTCCTTAGGAAAATATCGGCCGAAAGCATAACACCTCTTGCCTGGAGAATCAACTCCCAGGCAACAACTGGCATTTCGATTTGTCTTCTAGACCGTTAGGATACTACTACCACGTGTATCTACCTCATTGGTGTAGGGGTAGTGTCGTGGGTATTTCGTTATGACATGCAGACCGTGTCTCATACGAATATTCTCGTATCATCAAGAACCAAAGATGTCACATCACGTGTCCTTTATGTTTCCTCCATAGAATGACCTCCACGTGGGTCATCTAGAGCTGTCGGATCACATCCACGGATCACGCGCAAACTTAAATGTATTCCTATAAATACACATGCATTTCATAATAAGAACCAAGTTCATCTTCTACATATTTACACGTACTAAAACATAGTCGTATGTGAACATTACCTCGAAAATCAAATATTTAATTCGGTCTCGATTACAAATTTGGTTGAATTTATTCGGTCCACGTGTGAACACCCTGCATGGCTGCATGTATAAGAGTTAGTGGGCTGACACCAAAGTATTTGGGATTTTGGGCAAGACAGACAAGGTCAATCTCTGGACCATGCTAGTATGCTATCATTAGCTTTTTGAGCAATTTCATGGGCTTCTTTGTCTTTTGGAGAAAATGGATACGAAGTTAGAGGACAGGATCATATAAACAGATAAAAATTATTATGATCCATTTTTGTCACTAGCCAAATAAAATATGTACATTTGACGATAGAAAGCTCTTTACCTAAAGGTTTGAATACTCAATTACCTAAGTGCCATTTGATGGGAGAAAACTGATAAATATGGTGGTTTTATTTTCGAGTTGTGCATATAGTTTATGTAAACTTTATAAGAAACATTTATCACTGTGCTTGAAAAAAAAATGGTTAAAATAAGCATTAGATGTAATAAAAATAAGTTTCCCTCGTAAAGAAATTGATTGCGCGGTGTTGCCTTTGGCATTCATCTTGAACATAAAGCAACAATGTTACAAAAACCGGTTTTTAAGTCGATTTGGCTGAATTACCTACGTTATTATTATACCACAATAAGGATCAAACTAGAGTTGCAAAATTTTATGAGTCCAACTACCACCATTACTACTAGCAGCTCTACATTTAACCATTCACATTAAGTTACCACGCACTCCTGCAAGCTAAAACTTAAAGACTTGCCACCACACATATAGCTAATTGCTACAAGAGTTCAACACTCACAGCTTGATCATCGATATCCCTTAAAGACACAGCAACGATAAAAAGTTTCAAACAGCTTAGCATGATAGCTAACCGAATATGTAGATGAAACCACCTCAACATTTGTTCAAAGTTACTTCTTGAGCCATGTAAGCACACTTTATAAGTTTATATTCCTCATAGTTGTAGTGTTTTAGTACAGATCTGTGACAAATAAGTTTTTTTGCTTGATTATAAAACTTGGGTGCTGTTTTTGTGTATCTGTTATGATAAGTTTATATATATAACAACAAAAAGGGTTAATGTATTTAAAATGTATCATACTTGTCACAAATTTCATATCTGCGTAACATTTTTTTTTCTTTTTCTTTTTTTTTTTTTTAATTCATGTACTACTTGCTAAACTTTCAAATTTCGTCACTCTGGTGTATTTTTGGACCATTTTAGCCCTCCCCGATAAAAGGAGTCTTAATAAATTGAAGGGTAAAATGATTCGAAAATACACAAACTTAGAATTTGAAAGTTTAGTACATGATTTTTTTTTAAAAAATGTTTATTACACAAACGTGGAATTTGTGACAAGTAAGATACATTTTAAATACATTGACCCAAACAAAAACTTGGGATCTAACATTAAAATTTCCTAGTTTACCAATTTGGGGAAAACATAGCTACATTACAATGTAGCCAACTGGCTACATTTCCTTTGAAAAAAAGGGTGGGGATAGGGTGGAAATATGTGTCAGGGACTTACCGCAGGGACTAAACTGTACATTATTAAAACTTTTTTCAAAGGAAATGTAGCCAATTGGCTACATTTGTAATGTAGCTATGTTTTTCCCATAAACCTAACAATAATAAGATTAACAACTTCATGTTGTGAACACAAGATTGAGGGAATGAAAAGTATTCTTCAATTGATCTATAATGTCAAAGATACATGAGGTATATATAATATAAACAGTAGGGTAAAAACCCTAATAGCTAACTGGGCCATGGGCCTCTATATGGACATCCACTAATAATTATCCATAACACTCCCTCTTGGATGTCCATATTGTTAATACGCTTAGGAAA
>LBNU01017239.1:0-28489 GCA_014162995.1 Artemisia annua | reverse complement strand
ATTTCATCCTTAAGATAACAAACTATCTTTTATTTCAAGGTTCAATTTCTAAGCATTCAATCGGCTTTGAAGCTCCGTCAGAGTTCCATAAATATTCAAAATATCGAACTACATGAACCCTTATATCATATACCAGGTATTCTTATAAAGTAACATGGGCAAACATATTTATTTTATGGCACAATTTCAGTGAGTATTTGCTAAGGCAATTACAACATATAAGCCCAATAATATGATTGATTCAGTATAATCAAATAATGTTCTCGAGAACTTTTATTATATGCTCTATTATATGCTCTAAGCATTCAAAATCACTAGCATGCTTCTTGCATTTAATATTTTATAATAAAATCCCAACATTACATGAGCTCTCTACATATATCTTTTAGACGCACATCAATTACTTAGTATATTGCCAGACTTATACAATGTTACACATTATTGGATCCACCACATGAACGTATATCGTCATTATCATTTCAAATTCTTTGGGAAAATATATATGTACCATTACTTGCGCCTTATGCATAATTTAATTTCACTATCTCACAACGACATTTTTATATCCATCACTTGCACCTTTCGCATAATTTAATCTCGCTATCTTACAGCGACATTTGTATATCTAATAAGTTTTACATATTAATGTATATGGACTTTAAATCCCAATCACATGTCTCATCATACGAGACTTCAATCATTCTTTAGTTACTTGCGTCATTAAATTATGGCCATTCAGTAATACATCTCTGCACTTCTTGCAGATATCCAATATCCTCACCTGTATTTTAGCGCTATATTATTTACTTGCATAATCATTATCATATATTATAGTACTATTGACGTCGATTCATTACTTTTCGATTCCACACATTACTAGACATTATACATCGTTTATTGAGATCTCATAGTTTTTCATGTACCCAGGGTTTATCAATTACGTTCATGTCTAGTGTCTCTTTAGGAGACTAATATGGGGTCTTTATTACCTCGATCCGACCATCTTAATTTTCTTGCTCCATTTTATTTATTCATTCGAAGACTTTTCTTGGAATCGATTAGTCTATCATGATGCCGTCATGCCATAGACTCACTATCAATCATTGGTTTTAATGATGTGACACTCATTATAATTGGAGCAATAGCAGCGTAATATGATCTAGTCAATTTCTTTAGGTCACTAAACATGTCTGGCATTTACTAGATCTGGAATGTCATTTGTCCCTTGAACTTTAAGTTCATATTCGTTATTGTGAGGATCAACATTTATATAATAATTCATTCCACATCAATTGCTGCTAGTAAATAAATAAAGCGTGTGCAAAAATCATTACCCTACATCATCAAATACCTATTATGAGCATAGACATCAATCGCAAAAAAATATTGCTTTAAATACTTTCCATAAAAATCTCATATCGTAAGAATCATGCTAGCGAGTACAAACATAACATGTCCGCACACATTTAAACTCGTAAACAACAAGTTTCAGAAACACATAAACCACATGCATATGTATTATCAAGATCAAACAAATAAGTAGCTAGTGCTTCTTTTAGGACATGTAATCACATCCTAATAAGTTTCTAAAATTTCTAATAGTAAATCAGTAATATCATAAACCAAAGGAAGATATAGTAGTCCTCATAGTAAAAATCTAACAATATAATAACTGATTATATTTAGGAAAACCTTCAAAGTTTAGTGGAACATGCTATTCGCACAACAAAAGTGTCCTATTGAAGTTTAGAAAGAGCAGTTAAATGTTTGTAAGATGATATACATAAATCATTAAGTTTAATATCTTTCTGATCAGTGTACTTGCCAAATAGTGAAGTCCAATATTTTGTTTTAATCTACTAATAGAGTAATACTTATATATGATAAGTATCTTTCATGTATAAATTCTTCAAGGATTAAAACAAATACCAACATGATTGACTAAAAGAAAATACATATAGGTAGATATATTATAATTTTGCTCATGCATGGATCGATGGTACGTGAACCATATATATATGATCAACAAATACTATCAATCATTGTTTAATAATTCACGTTTATTGTCTTGATTTTAATATGATTAATATATATAAAAGTACTACCAGCAAACGAACAAATATGGCTAGTATTTACAAAAGATTCAAGATATACCTTGCAGCGAACCGTAAACTTTAATGGATCCTCCATTGCCACTGTCATCTTTTGATATAAAAGAATTCAAGACGTACGAAAATCCTTCGGTAATGCTTCGTCTTCTTTAGATAATGCTTTTTTAGTTCATTATCATCAACAGTAACATGTAGTGATTAATAATATAAATTAAGCCGCGTTAACTCGTAATTAAATTTGTTTCAGTTTTGTGAACAAAATTCTATACAATTATATTCATACATAAGTGATGAAGTACGGCAGGGCAAAATTTTCAATGACAATGATTATAGATCAATAATAGATAACTGATACTCAAAATCTAGACTCAAACATAGTATACTATAAATTAATAAAAGGGTTAAGATTTATCTTTTAGGCAAACTTTTATTGTTTTGATTTATGTTTAATCATCATCGATTAGTCAGAATAATTGACACGAATATATATCGCTTGCTTTAAGTTAATTAAAATAGTAAACCAATATATCGAGGAGTAAAAACATAGTGATCTACGACATAAAAAAAATTAATCAAAGTAGACGGAGGAAAACTTATCTCAACGATGATGTCACGTTCAAACCGCAAGATCGTTCTTTCAGTCATCATGCTATCTTTTGAAATCCAAAATCATTAAGAGCGTGCTGATAACGTGTTGTGAACACAAGATTGAGGGAATGAAAAGTATGCTTCAATTGATCTATAATGTCAAAGATACATGAGGTATATATAATATAAACAGTAGGGTAAAAACCCTAATAGCTAACTGGGCCATGGGCCTCTATATGGACATCCACTAATAATTATCCATAACCAGGGGCGTGGCCAGGAATTTGTTTTTGGGGGGGCCAAAAAAAAATAATTAAATGACTTTAGCAAGTGCTAAAAAAACATCATAATATATAACTATGTAAAATGTTACAACAAATTTGGTAATTTAGGGATTTAGTTGCACATGTCGCTCATCCGTATCACTAAAATCATCTAAAAGTGAATCTAAACTGTTAATGATTATTTATTTATTTAGCCAATCAAGTTTTGTAAAGTATTTATAGAAGAATTAATAAAGGGCAATGGATCAGTTGTAAAACAATTAGTATTCCTACATGGACTTTATCAGTAGATAAGGTGGGCCAGAAAAACAATATTAGTTACACTTTACAATATTGGGTTTTTTACATAATACCAATTTACATATTTTAGGGCTTTATGGGTGGGCCACGGCCCACCTTACCCCCCACATAGCTCCGCCACTGTCCATAGCACTTCAACAATAATAATACTAATAGTTATAAAAATAATAATAGCGTCATGTAGTTTGCTGAGAAAATGATAAACGTAAAATATACTTATTCCAAAGTAAAGTATTATTGCATCATACTAGTTGCTTTTAGCTTTTATCTTTCCATTTCAGCCTTACATTTTTATTTATTTATTTATTTTTAAAAACGATAAAATTTTACAACCCACTACCTATTTTACAAATTCTATCTCGCATGTCTCCAACGAGACTTGAACCCATGAGTCACTAACATACTGTTGGGCCAAGGGGACTTTGGTTTTCAGCCTTATATGATTATTAACACTTATGTTTTTCATTATCGGTAAGGGATTCGGTTATAAAAAAAAATTAATATAAAAGTGGTGAGAAAGATTTTTAGTCGCACATTCTAAATAAGACAAGATAGAGAAATTTAAAAGGAGATATATCTATTTTATAGATGCATCCGAAATGTGTTGTTATAGTTTCTTCTCACTTTTCTCATTTTAGTTTTAATTCTCATTTGATCGTAACTATTTCAATATTATGAATTTTTATACAGGCTTATAATTGTGTCAAGCGAATAATTTATAAGCTTTTTGGTTTTATAAACTTGTCTATAAACTTTTTAAAGCTTATTAAACATCTTAAATGATCCAAATGCATTAAATTAAAAATATGTTTAATAGCTAAATCTTCTCATGTCACACAAGCTTCAAAATAATTGATCATTATGGTTTATTAGTTTCTAAACTTCTTTATCTTTTAATAAACCTTCTTAGATCTCTTTCATGTTTTTAATAAACATTTTTACAAAACAAAAAGCTAGGCTATACATGTTCTATATATCTATACTTTATTATGGCTATGTTTGGCAAAAGTAGCAGTGAGCAGTAGCTGTGAGCTGTGAGTAGTAGCCACAACTCACTACTCACCGCTCACAGCTTTATAAAAAAGTATTGGAAAAATGAGCTTTCCTATAGCAAAGCTCACAACTCTCATGCCAAACGAATACTAAAAATCAAAAAGTTCATTGCTCACCGCTCATCGCCCCAAAAAGCTCTAAAAAACTTTGCGCCAAACATAGCCTATGTAATTCATTTATAAACGTAAGTCCCACAAGTTAAGATTATAGCGACAGTCCCCAATAGCTACGAGGTGTAACTTTAGCCATCCATATCAAAGTTTTGACAAATAATAGAAAAGGCAAATTCGTCATTTTATGCAAAGTGGTTCAAGAATTAGTAAAAGAAAACCTCATCTCAAAAAATGGTATTTCTAAAAATGGTATTTCTATCCAAATAGACTGAGCGACTTCAGTAATTTTTTGGCATGTGTCCAAAACGAAAACATTTGGTTGGCGTGCGTTTTTGCTATATCATACTTTTTGTGCGATCAATTTTCGTTTTCTTGCACAAAAACAAAAATATTTAAAATTTTCAAAAAAAAATCAGTCATCTTTTGTTTTTTTTTTTTCAAATAGAGAAAAAGTGGCCGCACAAAAATACGATCATTTGTACTTTTGTGTGACCATGTTTTGTCTTTCTGCAAAAATAATACTCCCTCTGTCCCATATTAAATGTCCAGTTTGATATTTTGAAGTCTTTCTTTCTCAACTTTGACCTTAAATATTTTTGTTTGTGTTATATAATAATTGATGCAAAATATATGAATGAATTGTGTTTTAAATGTATTTTCACTACATATAATTTTTATCAAATAATATAAAAGACAGGCAAAAATATTTAAGGTCATCAAAATTGAAAAATAAATACTTGAAATATCTATACTGGACGTTTAATATGGGACGGAGGGAGTAATAAGAGTATGGTCCAACAAAAAACATAGTGGCCGGTCTAGCAAATAACACCCATCAACCAAATATTCTTTTTTTTTTATGCACATATGAAAAAACTAATAGATTCGCACAGTCTTGTCTCTAGTGGTCTAGCAATGACCATTTTTGAAAAATGGTTCTTTCTTACTACTCCTTGAACCCACTTCGCAAAAAAGTGACCCCTTTCAGAATTTGCTCCCATAGACTTAGAATCAAATGAGAAAAATTTTAAAATGAGAATGATAAAAAATAAATATAATCACACATTAGAGATGTATCGAGTTGAATTAAATACATCCTTAATCTTTTAGATGCACCACAATATATTTTCTAGCAAAAAAGTAGATGCATTTCATCAAGTTTGGCGAATCATATGTATTTTTCGTCCCATCGGGTCAAATTTGTTGCCAATATTCAAAAGCACTTTCGAAACTAATTGGGATGCATCTAAATGAATAGAGTTGCATCTAATTCTAGTCAGTGCATATCAAATGCGTGGTTATAGTTATTTATCATCCTTCTTATTGTTAGTTTTCTTCTCACTATATCCCTACCCATAATAGAAAACCATCTTATAGTGACGTAGGGTTGAGCATAGTAGACCGCGAACTGAACCAAACCGAGAAATCGGATCGACTAACCGAACATAATTCAGTTCAGCCCTCATTTCACCCATTTTCTCATATTCGGTCATCAATCCGGTTCAGTCTCACACATATCCGACCATTATGTTTTATTGGACCAGGCTGAACCGAACAGACTCGGACTTGGAATGAACATTTCAGTCCGGTATTTTGGGCAAAATCGGTTTCAACCCGATTTATTTTTCAGACCGTTATCACTCCTATAGTGACATGTTTGTATTTTGGTATATTTTTTTTTTTCAATTATTTGGTAATTGCCAACTAAAAAAAACACCGTTATTTCTAAATTAAATTATTTAAACAAATAACTTATACATAATATAGTTTCACCATATTTTCATGAATTACTTGCCTTTTATTTTCTTTTTGTTTATTTTTTAATTTTGGTTGTGTTTTGGTTGTTTCAATCTTTTTACAACTTTGACATTAAATTGAACCGATAACACGAGATTTATATACTAGACGAAAAAAAACTCTTAGAAAAAGATTAGGCGACTCTCTTTGTTTGGTGTTACAGGAAAGTTGTGGGAAAGGCAAACACACATATAACAAACTCATGCATTTGATGGGTTGCATAAAGACTTCACCGATCGGGTAGGGAAATGCTAGGAAAAAGTTACATTGACAATGATTTTCTGGTGCGAATAGTAAACCACGCGGGCTTTTTGCACCTCACCATAAACTACTCCATTGGCACTAATACTTGTGATACAGCTATTCGTTGCCACCGCCGTATACATGTTATAACTTTACAAAAATAACGATTAAGAAAGAAAAACGAATTAAAAGAGTTACTTTATACATAAGTTGTTTAGGTTTTGTTATACATATCCCATAAATATATAGTCTTATACATTTTGACGTAACATAAAAAAGTTACAAGTATTATTTTAATTTTGTACTTTATTATATCTTGAGTAAACTGCAAACCAAATCCTTTGATTTGTCAGTTTTCACACTAAATATCTCTGTCATAAACTTTTAGCAATAATTATCCCTTCGTTAGTAAAGTTACATCTCTAGGGACTAACATTGTAATTTTTTTCTTCGTTATCTACTAATAGTTAGGGGTGGCAATCAAGTCATGTTCGGGTTGACGGGTTCTTATAACCTCTACCTAAACACGGGTTGACGGGTTCTTATAACATCTACCTAAACACGACTCATTTATTAATCATGTCAAGAAACTCAACCCTAACCCAGACCTGCATAACACGTGTAACCCATATGTGACCCGGTTAATCTGTTTAAGTAAATATAGGTCAAGCGGCGAATAGGGCTAGTGGTTTGTCAGTGTAACTAATTTAAAAGCAAAACATATAAAAGGATCTAAAATTGTTAAAATTAACATATAAATAACTATACGACAATTTCAATTATATGCGAGCTATAATTATAATTCACTCATATTAAGTATATAACAAAATATATTTAATCTAAATCTAATATAAAATCCAAGCTCTATATTTTATTTTTAGAGGCCTATATACTTAAACGGATTCATTGGTTGACCTGTTTAATACTTACTCAACCCAAACGACCTATTTATTACACAAGTTAGACGGGTTGATCTGTTTTTTACCCAAACATGTTTATCCTCAACCCAAAGCCTGTTTAACTTCGTGTCGTTTATCGTGTCGTGTCGAGAATTATCGCCCCTACTAATAGTTAAACAACATACTTGATAAAATCACTCACAAACACCCTTTTATTAATTTCATCTTCTTCTTCTCACCGTCATCATTACCCATCATCATCATCTTTTTCTCACTACTTCCACCACCAATAAATACTTAAACCATTAACCATTAAATCACTTTCAAGTACCATAAAATACCTAAACCTGTAAAATATGTATACATGTCACTATAAGATCACTCACAAACACAACAAAGTATCAAAACCCATCAAAAAAATAAAAGCCCATAAATAAGCCCATGGGCTTATTTACACCGACCAACCGGGTAAGAAAACAAGTAACAACGTTAAATGAAGTACGGAGTAATAATAAAGAAAGACCCGAAGAAATACAAACAACGGCATTGTTGGTTAGGGTTTCGTCATGGCTCGCACGTGGAGAAGGTCTTCTTCTTCTTCTTCGATCAATTGTTTTGAATGTTTTTATTTTGACATTATTATATATTAACTGTAATTTTTTTGATTCTGGAGAACAGTAAGCGTTATTGTCCACCACCATACGGGACTAACAAGAAAATACCAATTAAGATTACTGCTGACGTAAGATTTCATTTTCTTTAAATACCTGCATAAAATGAATTTATATTCTTATGTTTAAGGATTATTAGATTATACTATAAGATTTTGATATAATCAAATGTTGTAATCTATATATATTTATGTTGACATAAAAATTAGTCATATGTTTTATTAGATATTAAGTGATTTCATTTCATTACAACAATACCCTAATTATCCCACCGGAGCTGACAGTCACACCCACACCCACACCCGAGGGAGACCACCTACAAAATTCATGCTAAACTTACACTAAATGGATGAGGTTTTCCTTGTTCATGTTCCCTCCGGAGGGCACCCGGATATACTATACGCGGTCTAACCCCGTGACCGTCTGTTTGTTTCATTAAGATGTTTTAGGTCTATATCTGACTACCACATCTTACCAGTAAGTGGTGGCTAGAAAGTCTAAAGCTGAACGAAATAATGTTGTTTGTTTTTGCATAATTGTCCGAATGATTTTAAATGCTTGTTTTTGCAATTTATTTAAGTAACTTATGTAAATATGAAACAATTGACTTTTTATCATAAATATAACATAGTTAATAGACCATCAAATATATTATATTAACACGAGTCTTCAATCTCTTATATCGAGTAAGAGGCAGTAAGACAAGTCTCCCACCTCTTACTGAGTAAGATGTTATATGTCTAACTAGGTCTGACTCAAATGAAAAAAACAAACAATCAAAACGGCCCACCTCTTACTGGTAAGAGTAAGAAGGCTAGTAAGACTAAACTTAGTTGCAATTACATAAAAGGTTTTTAAAAAAAATATATATATATTCAAGCTGAGCGGGTTCGCTTGACCACACTGTAGCATGCATAGCTCCGCTCTTGCATTGGACGTTACCAGCAACAAGAAATATGCATTTCAGATTATGTATCTACACACATAAACCATACTTTTTTTTCTGACTTCTTAAGTTTCCGAACACTTGTCTCGCTATCCTTTTTAGGCATATAATCAGGCACATAAATCAGTCATCCTAATCACTTCCCTATATCTAAATAGGAGTTTATCTGTTATTTCTTGATTTCATTCTTATTCTCATGGGATTTTGCTCAGGTGAGTTGCGTAACTGGAAGCACGACTGTGAGGGATCCTATTTCCAAAAAGAGAAAGACTGAGGACGATAATAGTATGCATTCTGCATTGCTTTTGTTCAATTTCCTATTGATGTTGTTATCAGTGCAAAGAAATTTAGCAAGTTTAGCAGTTTGTTAACCTGTCTTTGTTTTTTGTTTAATAGGGGTTGCATCTGATGATGCCAAGGATTATAATGACCCCGTTTCCAAGAAAAGAAAGACCGTGCATGATAATGGTATGCGTTTCTTTCTATGGTCCAGTTTCTCGTTGACGTTATCTCTAGTTCTGTGCTATAAGAAATAACAAGTCATAATGTTCTTTAATCTTTACTCTCTCCCTGATATTTTTACAAAGAAGTTTTTTGTTCTTCCTTTATGTAGAAACTATACTTTACAAGTTCTTAAATGTGGAAATGTCGGTTAACTACACTAGAGATTTATAAAGCGCAACATACATTATATGTATTGATAATTGTATAATCGTACTTTCAGGGTGCGCTTGGTTAAAACAAAGGAATGGCAAAAGGAAATTCGAAGTGTATACTAGGGAATATGATAGAGGTATATCGCATTGAAGTTGCTTGGTTATAATATTAAAGGATTTGAAGGATTGAAAATTTTGTCAGTTTCCTGTATTTAGTTTATATTTTAAAAATAACAAAAAACAATAAGTGACGACAATTAACATCAATAATTAACAAAATGTGTAGATACATAATCTGAAATGCATAAATACAACATTTGATACGTTGAATGATGAAAAATTGAACAAAAGGATTTGTGTGCTTTTTCAAATAATTGAAGGGTATTTGTTGTCTTTTAGATTTGTTTTACTGGATTTGGTGTAAATAAGACCATATACACAGTCAGATGGCTTATGAAGTAGCTACAATAGTTTTGTGTTTTTGGAGAAAATAAAGTTATATAATTGAGTAGTATCTCATACATTTGCCAAAAAAGTTCGTAATGATATTTTTCAGTTTGGTTTTATTATTGGTACTGCATCCCTTCCATAATTTTGTTCATCAGCAAGAATGCTCTACAACCAACTCTGTCCTGATATGTTTTAATATATCCCAAATATATTTACTTGACTTTATGATTCAGTTACTTGTAAAAGATTTTCTACACTTTGGTTTATGATTAAGTTACGGATTGCATGTTTTTTTTTTGTGATTTTTGTACTACTACTTAGAAACGTAAAAGATGATATATCATGGTTAGATCAAGCTCTATGGGTATTTAGTTAAATGTTTGGTCTTATTTATGTTTTTTCATAAATGTATGTGTTAACAACACTCTGATTAGCTGGAACTTATATTATAAAAGCTAGGTGGTTCAATATGGCGTTGCGTATTTATTAAGCAAATTAAATAATAATAATAATAATAATAATAATAAAAAAAAAAAAAAAAGAACAGAGAAAATCAATGTTGCCAGGTCAGTATGGTTCTGCTTTCATTATTGTGAGTTTAATGAACTATTTTTTAATCTGATTTGTTATTATGATGTAAATAGCATGATCAGGCTTACTGACAATCACAGTCATATCGTTTATAGTGGTATAAGTGTATAACGCATGTAACATTTATAATTGGGTGAAGACTTGTAGGATGATAGTAGAGGTCCTCTATCCGTGCAGGAACGTTTTCTGTGATTTGGTCTTACAGTTCAAGCGAAATAGAACGATTATTATTATTTTTTTCAGTTTTTACCTTCATGTCTTCTCTTTTTAGGTTATAGTATATATGCGCGGGATCCAAATAGGGAACTCCCTAACATCTACAGTGTTCCCTTGAATGAAAAGGAACATAAAGTCTGGCTGGAGTTTATGAAGTTCGATAAGGACACTGTATGTATATGATATATTTTATGTTTCTTTACATATTCATGTATATGTGTACGCATGTCCACACACACGTATTTTATGAAATAGTTCATGTGTGTGGCAGCCTGAACTTTTTGCAGTAAGTGAAGAACTTGTAAAACAAGGAAGAATTCCAATTGAACTCGATCATCCACTTGTTCTTGTTATTCGTGACTTTGCAGTTGCTGCCTTCAATGAGAATTGGGAGATGGTATGGTTTCATTCCACTCGCTTTCAGTTTATTAAGACTCTGTCTTTTTGCTGTTCAGGGTTTGACAATACACAATTTTGTGTTTTTAGCATGTAAAGAAGGGCGATGAGAACCACATCCATGATTTTGAATTAATGGAGTGCTATTACGTGAAAGTAAACAAGTATTATTACTTCTTGATGACTATAGAGGCCATGGAAGAAGGAAATCTTGGCGTGTATGAGGCTCATGTTAATTGCCGCATATTTGACGGCAGGCTAACCTTGAGCAAATTTATTCTTACCAATCATACACCAATTGGTATGTTATTATTTAAAGTATCTAATTTCTTAATCTGGTTATCACGTCCTTTCAAGAACCTATGGAATTCCTCGTGCTTGTAATTTTGACCCATCCGTTTAAAATTGGGTTGGTTTTTGGATATAAAAACTCGGATAAAATTGAAATGGCTTGAATGAGTCTAGAGGGGATTGAAAGACGTGACCCAATGCATACAACCTTCTAAACAAATTTATTATTAAAAACTGTTATTATTTAAATGGAAAATGATGGGGAAACCTAAATATATGCCTAATTTCATGCTTAAACTTATGTGACATGATCTTGTTGGTTTGTGAAAAAGTGGGTCCCTTGACTGCAGCCAATAGGATGATGCCACTCAGGTTTAGGCACATCTTTTAGACCTCCCAATCACCTCTCTACCTGTTCTAATACCCATTAACAAATGAAAAATGATTGGGAGACCTAATTTGTGTGCCTAAACTCATGCCTAAACATATGTGGCATGATCCTAATGGTTCTTAACAAATAGCATATCGGGTTTTTTCAATCTTATTGAACACATCAACTATTCATATAAGGAAGTGTTTGTAGGCCAGCTCAACCCATTTTTAATAAAATATACAGTACCAGTTGCCCAATCCGCCCTTCCTGTCCTAATACCCATTAACAAATAGCATACCAGTTTGCTTGTGGTCATAAATGCTGGATGTGGCTCCTTTCACTTTAGCCTGATGATTCTCACAAACTGATAGCAACTCATTAATCGTTATGTCACATGCAGGAGGTATGAAGGGCAAGGCATTATCTCAACTGAGATCAATATACAAAACTGCTAAAGGTCATTATTCCATGTATTCCTATTTTTCTTTGTGTAATAACTTTCTTGTGGTTGTATTTTATCTCCATAAGTTAATTTTACTAATTGTATTCAGTAGTCATCCACATTTTATGGCTATGAAAAGTTAATTAAAGCTTTTCATTCATCATGTGCCTTATATGAGATAGATTTAGCTGTTTAATTATTTAGGATAATATTCCAGTTTCGTTTATAATTTTATATTAACACTGGGATTTTATGCAGGTCTGGGAAAGGACATAAATATCTACTTGAAAACAGCACACAAATCTTTGAAAGGTTTTTTAATTCTCACTTTGAAGTGCTTACGTTGAGAAATCGAAATTCCACTCGTTAAACGCATTCTTATAGTTTATGTATCCGTAATCCTTTCATAGTATCGATTGTTATAGGTTACTTGCATTTGCTCAACATTTTTCTTGTTATCATCTCATTCTCTCTTTATACCATTACTAATAGGAAAATGGTTGATGTGTCCAACTCTTAGGCCATAAGTGACACATGGATTATGCTCTCTCTCACTTCTCATACTCACGGTTGATCTTGACATATCTCAAGATCCTTATTGGGCATACTATTATTCACATGAATTAGGCATGCCAATACTATTATAAATACGATACATAGTCTTTTTGTTAGTCTTGTGTTTTTTTATTTATTTCATAAGCTTTAGGTATGTAACACATGGTTTCCAACCAGTCCATGAGGTTCTCCACCCTATGAACCAAGAAAATTCTAGTATTTGAGGCCAACAGGCTTGATCTTTATAGAGATTGATAGAATCTTGAGGGGGATCAAACTTGAGATATGCCAGATTGGACAAAATGTCTCAGACTTGTGGTATGCCTTCTCTAGAGAAGCATGCTTGATTCTGTCTTATCGTCTTTTAATAAGTATATATTTAGATGACTAGAACTATGGTATCCACACCTTTGAGTTTACGCAAAGCGCGGCTTCCATGTAAACAACCTGTGTCATCCTTATAGGCCCCACCCCCTCCTAAACAGGGTTTGTCACTATTTCTCTACTTTTTTTTGGCATGGCGATTTTATTGGTAACTAGCATGAAGCTAGAAGAAGAAACATATTACAAAGTTGTTTTACAAGCACACATAGGTTCATTTAGCCAATCGAGCCATAAAGGTTGAAAGGTTTTGGCCCTTTTTAACAATCCAAGAAAGGAAAAAGTTTTGTTGTCATCCATGAGGGTATCTTTCCGTGGTGGCCTTTCGTCGAAATTTGTTTTGTTACGGTAGTACCAAATTACCCAAACAGTAGTTAGAATAACCCCATCCAGAAAGATTATAATCAAAGTGGGTAGGTTAACTATTTCTTACTCATTTTGTATGCCCAGTTAAGAAGAAAGGCATCACGGCAGCTGATTTGATTTGTCTGAAGAAGCACTGTTTTAAAGCTGTGTACCTGTGTAAGTCGCGGAGAATATCTCGGGCTTATGGTACGTCTTCTTTTAACATGCATACTTGATTTGTGTCGCGCTCTTCTTTTTTCTTATATATGGAATTATTATGTTATCGACATAGACCTTGTCTCCTGTTATGGACTTTGGCATCCTTCTTGATAGGGTTTGCCAGCTTATCTTCATCAGTGTTGTCATTTGGCCTGCGCAGGTAAGAAGAAAGGCAAAATGATAGCTGATTTGATTCGCCTGAAAAAACAAAACAACAAGGCTATGAAAGGTTAATAACTTAACATTCATCATCGTAATAACTCATATCTATGAATATTACCACGTTATATTACACATTTATTTGTCCACTTTCTTAAATAAAAACTACACTATGTTGGTTTACGCAATAGGTCTTCGCAGAGAGCTTTCTTTGCACACTCAGACGCTTGTTCCATCATCTTGCAATCCAACTAATCGAGGTTAACCTACTTACCTGACATTTCCAGAGCTATAATGATTGTATATATGGATTTGTAAATGAGTCGATTTGGGTAAACTGAGCAGATGGTGCAGTGCGCACTTTGACTTTACTACATCTGAGAATGTAGTCCACTTTTGCTAACAAATGACACTAGTCACTTTGCTTCTCAATTCTCCGTCTTGATATTGTACATCTCAAACAAATATATCTGCAGATGGTTGGAAGAATCCTGAAACATACTTCTATAGCGGGTTGGTGCGTAGGCGATCCGTTGGTTGGGGTTATGACTACAAAAACCCAGCTGGAGGACGTAAGTTTTTTATAAAGGTGAATGCACATATGAGTTGAGGGTTTAATTTTCATGTATTTTGATTTAGTTTATGTTTCATGTTACAGCATATAGAATTTCCATGCTTTACTGAAGATCATTGTGTGGGTCATGGCTGAAGAAATTAGCAGTGAAGATGAAAGAAACACATTGTGGTGAAACTGGGGTTATAAAGTTATTAACATGTGCATTTTGTGATACTAGTCAACTAGTTATATTGCCCGCGCACGCGCGGGTTTTTTTAAAATTTTTTTGAATCATATATTTTTATTTATTAAAAAATAAATAATTTAATCTTTGTTTTGTTTGATTTATGATGTTTAATTATAGTTTTTTATTATTAAAGATAATTATTTAAAAGTTTTAATCCTATTGTTAATTGCTTCTTATCTATATTTTTTGTATTTATCTTCTACTTGTATTATGGATAAATATAAAATGTTACCTAATAAGAAAATAATCTTTTTTTTAAAATAATATTATTACTAAATAAGGTATGGTTTAGTTTTTTTAAAATGGAAAAGTCCCCAATTGGGGTTTTGTTTTATTATATAAAAGATACTTGACTCGGTTGAGGTGAAGTTGTTTGATCAAACTCTACTCTTTTGTTTAGTCCCCAGATGTCTATTAGTAAATGCTTGACTAGGTCGAGCTTGAGTTGTTAGATCAAACTCTGCTCTTTTGCATACTCAGAATGACCTTAGTTATTTGCAACCAACGTAAAACTCAGTGTTAACCAATTTATATATTTGACTGAATTCGCCTTGAATTTTGAAGGGTGTTGTTAACTATATAGATATAGTGGAGGTTGTGAAACATAATGCAAACAGAAATTTGATTCCAGGGTTGAATTCGCGTTACTTATATAAATGACATGTCGATTTGTATCCATGGAGCCACCACATGACCATGGAATAAAAAGAGTTATATGGGTTACGATGGTTGAGCATAGAAAGTAAAGTTGTATGGTCAATGGACTGCTTGCAAGATATATAGTTTATCATACATGACTTAGGATCAAATAAGAAGAAAACCTAAAATGAGAAGGATGAGAAATAATTATAATCACAAATTAGAGATATATCGACTTGAATAAGATGCATCCCTAATCTTTTAGATGCATCATAATATATTTTCTAGCTAAAAACTAGATGCATATACATATATAAGATGCATTTTAGCAAGTTAGGCAAATCTTATGTATTTTTCGTCATCTGCGGGGCAAATTTGTTGGAAGTACTACTACACATTATTTTTACTTCAAAATCACTTTCGAAACTAGTTGGGATGCATCTAAATTAATAGAGATGCATTTAATTTTAGTCGACGCATCTCAAATATTTAGCTATAGTTATTTCTCATCCTTCTCATTATAAATTTTCTTCTCACAGGATCCTTACCCTATCATGCATAGGTAATTTGTTTTTAAAGTAACGTAACAAGTGGCCACTAAAAGTTGAATAACCGTCTCAAAGTGAATGAGGTCTAGCACCAATTTACAAAACGACATAGATTAAATGTAAAATATTGTTATATCTTGATTGAACAATATAATTGACCTTCAAGCCCAAAAACTTTATAAAAATCTAATCTTAAATTTTATTTTATGCATTTAAGTCTAAAATTCTATTGGTTTGCATAAATTTATAGCAAATGATTTTATACTTAAAAAAAAAAAAAAAAAAAAAAAAAAAAAAAAAAAAAAAAAAAAAAAAAAAAAAAAAAAAAAAAAAAAAAAAAAAAAAAGGAAACCAAATTTTATTATTATTATCGTTATTTATTAATATTATTATCATCATTATTAGATTAGATTAATCATAATTTACAGACTCTATGCACATGATTATAAATATGAAAATGAAATCACGGGTTAATGTGATATGCAAATAAACACGAGATTGCACATATATAAACAACTCATATTAATTTATTATTTATTAGTTTACTATTTGAACGTGGAGTATGTTTGTATTTATATGAGGTATTTTTATATGTTTAGTTTGATGGTCACCATTACGTTGCTTGGTGGTTGGTTTGATTAATGGAGTAAATGTTGAGTTGGACGATGGCTATTGTGACATTAGCACAATAGCCTTAGACTCGTTCAAAAAAAAAAGACATTGGCCTTAGACTAGTAGTTATGGTATCCCAATCCATGACCAGACTACCCTAACATATCAGCGTCACATCAACTTCTTTCTCTAAGACCAAACACATGACCCAAAGCTCGTAGTAAGGCGACCCCAGCTACAACAAAAAATATACCCCACAAATATTAATTTAAAAGCAAAACACACACACAACCAAATGCACACACCGATCGGCTAGGCGATCGAAGGAACACGTTCTCCAAAGGAAACAATCGATCATTCGGTTGGCCATAACGACTAGCCTTTTATATGTTGCTTTGGTCTTAAAGCAATACTAGATGGGATTCGTATTTGTAGTTGCTTTAAAGTTAGATGTAGATGAATCATATAAATTATTAATGCGAATTGCTGTCATCAAAAGCATTAATGCACGCAGTTTCCATTTTTAGAAATCTTCGCTGTGGCCTGTGATATTCATTCAATTCAGCCTTTCCTTTTTGCATATGGAAATTTGGTGACCAAAAGAATCCCAAGCAGCTCTAATTTTTTAGGAGAGTTATTCTTGAAATAAAATCATCATTATTCTTTTCCAGATAAGTTACAATAATTTTGATGTTAAAAACTTTCTTATGTAGCCTCTTTTCTTTTCTATACGTAGTAGCATATTTATTCCTACATGCCGGTAAAATCGCGTGAATATATATTCTTTTCTCATTTACTGAACTAACTGTAATGCAATAGATTATGCGAAGTGTCCTAAGGCAATTATTGAGAAAGTATGTAACAAATTAAAACTGTTTCATTCCAAAGAGAAGTGTCCTAAGGCAATTATTGAGAAAGTAGAAATAACTTAGCAATACTTTTCTACTTCAATCCATTTTGTGTCGTTAAACATATAAACATATTCTTAAACCAACTTATTAATAGGAGTAATAAATACATGTCAAAATATATTAAAGGTAAATTAAAGTTGATGGCTTTTCGTATATATAATTATCTATTATTGGTAGTTCTTCTCTTTTGACAAATTAAAACCAATACGTGTAGTTGATATCTAAGCAGTAAAAGACGATCATTTTTTGATAAACAAAATTACGATAATAAAACACATAAATCATAACAAACACGACCTAACAATTCTACAGAAGGTAATTAACATGCAAACTATCATATTCTACGAGCTGAGGATACCTACGCTCATCCATTTTTGGGACATACACATATTCTAGTAAATCAATAGCCACTTTCGAAAACCCGCCATCACCCCACTTCTTACCCCATGTGTTTTTTACTTCGACGTAATGCTCGGAAGTTAAACGAGACATGGTATTGATACCCACGATCAACAGCGCATGTAAACCTCCATATAAATCTTCAGCTTGCTCTTGAGTCATATTTGCGGGACGTTCCTCATGGTAATACCTTCCATCTCTAGCTGAAGCACGTGCAATTCTATTGACTCTGAACCTACCCATGCGCATGATTGCCACGGCAGGAAATCGATAACCACGTTGACCACGTATGTTAAAGTTATTTGACAAGACCACTCTAATAACAAACTGATCACTATATTCTAGTATGTTATCTAGTGTATACCGCTTTGGCCAGTGTTGCTCGTGAATTCGCTGTTCACGGGGAATTGGAATCAAATATGGAGCGGGTTCTTGATCAGGATCTACGACCCTATGAGCTGGATATGATCTTACTTTTTCAATCCCTCTATTTATAAGAAAGTCACGAGCATTATACACATCGTTTATTCCATTATCTATCATGACTTGTGGTGATAACACTACTCTTTTATAAAACCAAATGGTAAACATTGTACTCAACATATCAGCATATGCATAGAGCTGACAATTGAGCTCGTTCTTCTGATTTGAAACATCTGGTGTTAGCAGTCTTATGGAATAAATGACGTGCACCCATTGTTGTGGCCAGTTTTCGTCGAGGACATCCACATTTTGTTCCAAGTTGTTGTCCATGTTCACTTAATTAAGCCTGTAATTCACACATGAAAACATATATAAGAAGGTGTTTTTAAGCGAAAAAACACTTTTCACTGTTTTTCTCAGATATATATATATATATTTTTTTTTTTTTTTTTTTTTTTTTTAAATAGCAGTTTGTTACCTTCTTTTTTTAAAGTACTTTTTTCTTGAAATTATATATAACATTTTAACTTTAAAAGATAAAAGTTTTTGAAATATATTATCACTTAATGAACNATAATTTACGTTAGAAATAATTGTATGCGATTGTATTTGTCAATCAACTGATATCATTATTTGTATGTTCCCTTTCGGCACCATGACACATGTGCAATTCTTTTGGACAATCGTCATGGAATTTAGTTAGTTTCATTTACAAAAGAAATGATATCAAATGATAAATTGCATGACAAAAAAAGGAATCATATCGAGGTTTGCATTTAAGTCACACAATGAATGGGCCCGTGGGGTTTACAATTTTTTTTTTATTCTCATCACTGTAGCATCCATCTCAAAACGACGTCGGCTAATGCGGAACTCTGTACAAACAACTGAAGTCAACTGTAGAATCTTTAGCAAGTCAACTGTAGCTGCGCTTTTTTTTCTACCCTTAAACGACGTCGTTTTCTACGTGATTTAATAATATTTATAATTATAATACGGTTGCGGTGGTGTACGGTTTTTTTTTCTCCTCTAACTTGGAAAGTACTGTGAAGCAAGTTGTAACTTTGTAATCAAGAAATGTGAAAGAAAAAAAAATGCATCTCTCTCAAAATGAAGGAGAACATGTCTTTTTAAACGGACATGCAATAAAATGCTGTTAAAGTAAAATTATTAAATTCAAACAAAAGCTCGTTAGTTATTTTAAAATCTTACATCTCCTATGTCATTTCGTAATTTTTTTCTTTCAATTTACACAATTCGATGGTACTTGTAGCTCACAACTCAACTCGTATAAATCTAGTACCCATTTTTATGTTATCCTTTCTTTTTCAATAAATAAATTTAGCTGCAAGCATTATCTTTGAAAGAAGTCAAATAATCAAATTTGTAAGTTTTGCCTTTACGTCACTATCTTTGAAAGAAGTCAATATTCTGTCACATATCCTCATGCTTTTTCCACACATCCTCATGTCGTATAGAATATTAAGTTCAATAATTTCCTTAGTTAAAATTCGGTATGTAAGCTTGACCACCTGTTAGTCTTTATTTTTTATATATATATTAAGTGAAATAGCCACAGTATAAGGAGAATACTTATGCCATGAGAGCTATAAGGGTTTTGAGTGACTGATCATGTGGGTTTTAATTTGTTGCCTTTGAGATAAACAAATATTTCATCTAACGTCATAGATAACCCGTTAACAAATTAAGCTTCCGAGACCACATTCTTGTGATGAAAATACACTACATGCTATCATATGTCGTCACTGGTAAATTTTGCTCAAATGATTGCATCCTTCTACTTTGCTAGTAACGTGGCTTTTGATCTCATCAATCATGTAGAAATTTAAATCACTGAACACTTGATCATATTGTTGACAGAAATGAATATTCAGATCATACCATGATCATTGAAAATATTTATGACATGCTACTTTGATAGCAACCACCATATAAGTAAGAAACCAAATCTCTACACATTCTTTATCATACTATCTAAAACAATGATATGATTTACCTTTCTAAAACAATGATATGGTATAGATGTCCTAGGGTACTCGAGTTTCTTGGACTATTTTAGATCCATGTGATAAACATGCTATGTTGAACACTTGCATAGTTGCATCTTTATTAATATACATATGAGTCAACATGGGGTTTATTTTTGAACATCTTTCTTCGATTTGGTACATATGTTAACAAACTGCAAAGAAAACATGTGTTGAGAAAAATTTATATCTTCCACTAATCAATCTTTGTGTCTCGATGGAAACCTAAATAAACAACAAAAAAAATGAATAAGCAATGAAAGACATACCTTATTTTAAGGAGCAAACTACACAAAATTACCCATATTGCTCCATCCCTTTTTTTTTATATCTATTCGATATGATGACAAGATGACCTAAAACAAAGTAAACAACAATTAATGAGATAAAAGAAAGGGGAAATTATTTAAAAAAGTATCATACTTGCCACCCTTTCATCTTATGGGTATCAAACTAAAAAATTTCACTTTCCCTACACTAAACTTCCATTTTTTTTTTCTTTTGGGTATTTTGTAACCTCTTTGACCGGTAATTCCACGTGTACAGGTAAATGCCACGGTGGCATTTCTTTTTATTAATAAAAACCTTCCCCCCCAACCATAAAATACGTTACCCCCTTTCCCCCTTTCCACCATTCCCATAAACCCTAATTCCTCCATCAAATTAAACATTACAATCTTCCCCAATTGCTCCTAAAAAAAGATGCGCTCTTCAAGTTCAACATGTCGATCAAAACGGAGATTCTATACCCCTGAAGAAATCCGTGCAATTACGCATTGTGAGTGTAAGATTCCAATTTATGAGCAAGTTGCTTGGACTCCCACGAATCCGGGTCGAAGATTTAAGGGTTGTCCCACTCGGGTAAGTTACCAGTAACAAAAAATCTTCTTCCACCTTTTACATTTTTCTTTTCTAAATTTTTTGGTGTTAATGATGTTTAGAAATGTGAGGTGTATGGTTTTCTTGATGAGGAATTACCTAGTGATTACTACAAAGACCTATTCTTTAGCCAACATCAACAGATGAAACAACTGAGGCACGAGCTATCCAACCATGTTGGTGGTGGTATGACAGTCCAACAGGCTAGTCAAGGTGGTTCAATGAATCACCCAGTTCAAGATCTTTCAATGGAGCAAATTTACCAAGAAATGAATATTTTCAAGGCCAAGTCAAAAGTTTATGACAGTTTGTTGTTGGTTCTATTCGGTTCGATAATTGTGTTGATTTTGTGTGTCATTCTTGTATCCTTTAAAAACTAAAGTTGTAGTTTCTTGTTGGTTCTAATAGTTGTAGTTTGTGTGCTTTAGGATCTTTTGGTATTAAGTATGTATGTTATATGCATATGAAATGCATATGTTCCTGTATTTTGGTTTTATGCATATAAACTAAAGTTTAGGACAGTTTGTTGTTGGTTTTATGTTCAATGAAATGGTTATATTTGTGTTCAATGTTTGTGTTCAATTTTGTGGTTCATGAGTAATGTTATGTTTGTGTTCAATTTTGTGTCAAACCATTTTACAAACACAATACTGAATATGAAGTAAATACTAAGACAAAATTAACTAATAACAACATTGATTAACCAAGAAACCTTCATTCATAAACATGTGTTCTTTAATAACAACAATTGTTAGTGCATCAGCACATTACATTGTTACAAGCAGAACACCTAAACCTGTTATGCCTTTTCCATGAACAAAATAGGCTAGCATATATAGTGGCATGAAGTGCATCACTATACCAGGTTCTTAGCAACTATTTACATAAACTAAACTATGCCCTCTATGTGCAAAATAGGGCATACTAGTGGCATATCTGCACCACTACATCAGTTTCTTAGTTTTTACATACATACCATAAAACATAGTTAATTAGTTTTAGCACAAAATACAGATTTCCCAAAATATGTGCTAACAAAGATAGTCAAGGAATTTAATCCAAGACAATTTCATTCTCCAAACTTGAACCTGGACCAGTAAGTGGAACAGACAGCTTTTTTTGGAGAAGAATTCTTTGACTTTTCATCCTTGGAGGAAGAGGTTCTGGTTGTGCTCTTGCTCTTCCTTGCCTGGCAACTGGCTCAGCAGATGCAGCTCTGATGGGTTCTTCCCTTGCTTCTGGTGCAGCAAACCTTGACTGTGTCAAGCTTCTTCTTGTTAATCCACCTCTTGCAGCTGAAATTCCACCTCTTCCAATTGAAGTTGCAGCTCCACCTCTTCCAGATGTAGTTCCAACTCTTCCAGATGAAGTTCCAACTTGTGATTGCTGAGTCCCAGGAATGTTTTCACATTGTGTTTTCCTTTTCTTTCTCCCTGCAAATGAAAGAAATTAACTGATAAGCATAATGTTAACAACATGGTTACATCAAGTAAAGTGTATCATGAAAGTACCTGCTGTCTGTGGTGCATGAAGAGGCTCCCTATTTTCAATTGTGTCAGAAGAAGCTTCCCTATCCATTCCTAACCATGCTCCCATCCTGCCTATTCTTTGTGTCGGTATAAGTCCACCAGACTTACTCTTGCCACCTCTCATCTTAACATACCCAAATTTACCTTTTTTCCTTGTTTCAAAATTTCTACCCATGTGACGAACTCTCCCATCAGAAAAAGTGAACACACTATTTCTATTACTTTCACCCATTTCAAACTCATCAACGCTATTGTTTACAAATGCAGGTATATCAGTTTCATCAACCAAGGGTTCTTCTGTGGGTTTAACTTTTTTGGGTCTACCTCTTTTTCCTTTTTCTTTTGGTGGTTTGGGTACTGGTTCGTTGTTACAACCCTTCTTGTTATGGCCACTTTCCCCACAGTTTTGGCAAGTCATAGCTATCCCTGCTCTAGATATCTTATTTCTTGACTTAGGTTCATGAGAAGCCCTAACTCTTTTCTTCTTTGGCCTACCAGGCATTTTCTTTGCTATGGGTCCCAATATCCTAGATAAGTTACTACAATCAGGCCAGAAATGTATGCCATCCACAGGTTGAATGTATTCACTATAAGCTAACAGGTACCTATCCTTTCTAAAACAATCAGGCACATATTCCTCAACATACTTACCTAGTTTAAAAATACAAGCTATTGCATGTGAACACGGCAAACCTGACAATTGCCACATCCTGCAAGAGCATGTTCTTTTTGGCTCATCTACCCTGAAAGCATCATAACCCTTTCTAACTTCAAATACATTTCCCCCACATGGAACGACATGCCAAAACCTGATAACAGAATGAAAACAATTATAAGTTACTTTTTTTATAATATAAGACTTTACAAGTGAGAACCTGTAGTATTGTTAAATAGGATCATACCTTTGGTAATCCTTTGAAATTTCTAAAACTTTTTGGATGTTCGGACAAATGTCACCGGTCCATTTTTCACAAAGCATTCTCATGGTGTTCATCCTCTCCATGACTGTCACCCTTATGGACTCTAGCATAGTAATGATTGGTTTATCCCTAACCGTGCACAAGACCGAGTTAAAACATTCGCTGAAACCATTTTCAATGGCCTCGCAGCACACACCTTCTCTAAAGTAAGCCCTAGACCAAGTCTTTGCGTCTTTGTTCTCCAAGTACTCATGTGCTTTGGGATTGGCTGTCTTTATTTTGTCCATAATTCGCTTAAACTTTTGAGGGTATGAAGCTTTTGACGCACCCCAGAACAGACCACGAAACTCTTCGCCACTGAATTGCTTTCTGAAATTCTCATATATATGGCGTGCACACTGCCGATGCTCTGCTAAAGGCATTACCTCTTTAACAGCTTCAATTAGACCCTTCAAAAGTTTACGCACATAGTTAGAAATCCCTTTATAGAAGACAGATAACAGATAAATTGTATCACAAATAGTTAATTAAGAAAGAATATGAATACCTTATGCTGATCAGACATCAACGTAACATCATACCCAAAAGGTATCATCAAATCATCAGCTAACAGTTTAAGAAACCAACTCCAATTGTCTTTATTTTCAATGGTTACGACTGCCCATGCAATAGGGAATATGTGGTTGTTACCGTCTCTTCCAACCGCTGTCAAAATCTCTCCGCAATTTGGCTTCTTCAAGAAACATCCATCCAGTGCAATTATCTTTCTACATCCCTTTATCCAACCTTCCTTTAACGCATGGAAACACACATAGAATCTGTCAAAGTAGGTCTTGTCATCTGGGTTAACAGAGACACCAACTTTGACTGTCGAACCCACATTAGATTGATGAAGTGCCTTTGCATATGATCTTAGCAAACCGTAATGATCTTGAATAGCAGCTTCACCCTCACTCAAAGCATACTTCTTTGCATTCAAACACTGAGTTGAACTAACTCTACACTGGTACTTCTTCATAACCAATTCTTGTACAAGATCTGTGGATGATAACGTGGGTTTTATAACCAAAAAAGTGACTAATTGATTAATATAAACATGTACGATTTGTTGATGTGGAAGTGTGTCTGTGTGTGGCGTGTGTTTTACTAAGAAGAAGAAAGCGGGAAAGCCAACGTGGAGGAGGTTAAGGTTGGAGTGAACCGGGTACCGGTCAAAGAGGTTACAAAATACCCAAAAGAAAAAAAAAAATAGAAGTTTAGTGTAGGGAAAGTGAAATTTTTTAGTTTGATACCCATAAGATGAAAGGGTGGCAAGTATGATACTTTTTTAAATAATTTCCCCATGAACTTTAAATAAGTTTTTGTCATGTTATCGAATATTTGGCTCACTGTATTTGTCTAATATGTATAGGTTAGATCAGTTGTATACGTTGTTTTTACATTTAACTAACTTAAGAATATGTAACAAATGAAGAAAATTTGTCACTTTACCGATCATTTAATTAATTAGGCAAATTTTGTCAAACACTAAAAAACAGCTTATGCATATTTTAATCAAAAGCAAATATACACTGTATCCTAAACACCCTCTAAATGTATAATACAAATTGCTTTTGATATGTGCAAACTTCAAATAATGTGTACAAATATTCTTTTCAAACAAACATGTATACATATAATAATGTATCAAACTCAAGGTTAAAAAATGACTTGAAATAAAACATGAATGTATATAAGTTACCTACTTAAGTAGATGTGGACGTATAGTCTGAAATGGGCCAGGCCCGGCAGACAGCGGCCCACTCTACGCCTAAACCCTAATCCATGTCCTATAAATATAGGGCTGAGATTCCCTTCACAACAGAACACAACAGGTTACTATAAACCTAATTCTTGTATGCTATATCGCATCAATACTAACTTGACCGTCGGAGGTGGATCCTGGGGCTACGGCCTCGGGTCAACTCCTAACGGGTTCTCTTTGTTGGCAGGTCTAATCAGGGCTCGAGAAGACGACTAACGGCCCAGGGAGAGTCGTTGAATCCAGCCCGCGCCTGATTATGTATCAACAAGTGGCGCCATCCGCGGGACATGATTACGACAAGTTTCGTGCTCTCACCATCGATATATAACTACACGTTGCATCGATATATAACTTTGCGGTAACTTTAAACCTATTTAATATTAACTACACGACACACATTAAAAAACCTAAAAAGCAAAGTTTAGTTTTCCTTTAGTCAATAATATACTGACAGAATCATAAAGTTATTTTTTTGGTTTTAATGTGTGTCGTGACAAAATCTTAAGGGTTAATACACAAAAAAGTTACTAAACTTTACAAAAAAGTTCGCCTAAGTTACTGAACTTTCATTTTGTTCACTTAGGTTACTGAACTATGAAACTTTTTTCACTCAGGTTACTGAAGTTATAAAAATATACTTTTTCAGGTTACTTAACTTTGAAACTTTGTTCAATCAGGTTACTAAACTTATCAAAAAATATATGTTCAGGTTACTCGGACTAAGACTGAATTTTCGAGTGTATGTTTCCCGAAAGTTCAGTAACCTAAGTGAACAAAATGAAAGTTCAGTAACTTAGGCGAACTTTTTTGTAAAGTTTAGTAACTTTTTTGTGTATTAACCCAAATCTTAATATTAACTATATGACATAGCATCATATAACAAAGAAGTGAATCTTTGTTTATTTGTGTTATTCCCTATCTCAAACAGTTCGAACATACATGTTGCACCATATATATTAAGATTCTGTATTCATGAAGTTGTTATAATTTTACAACTATGCGTTACGATATGATAATCTTTTAAATATTCATAAGATTTTATGTAGATCTTTTTAAACTTGGTAAACATGATTTTACCTATAGCCGCACTAAGTCCGCACGATCGGACCTACTTTATCTTTTAGCCACGAATTAATTCGCGCACATAACGTTTTTACGGTTGGTATGCCTGTTCGCGCTTGTTTGCACGTTCGAACAACGCAGTACAATAAATCTACCCGCGTTAGGTCGTGCGTTCGGACATCTTCGCAGATTAGCGCCATGAGCGCACTGAACAGGCACCACGATGCTAGTCAATCGCCATGAGCGCAATGGACAAAAGCCGTGGTCACGTTATGTTCATCTGCGATCATCCACAAACGTTCGAGTCTATGCGGTCACGATACATCCATCTGCGTCTGTGCGCGGGATTGAAACTATTAGTCGCGGTCACGGTGCGTCCATCCGGGCCATTCATTATTTATGTAGTTTGTAAAACCTCACGATAGGTGTAATTTGCACCGCTACTTTTCTTATGTGTTTCACATGCTATGTGCTATGTATTGCTTCACGCTAATCTTTTACTTCATTAGGTTTTATATGTTGCGGTTCGCGGCATATACTTTTAATATTTGCATTAAGTGTTTTTCAGGATTTGAATAACTAAGTTTAATGCTCCTACACGAGTAGCACCATCAAACTTGGGGGGCTACCAGGGTATATAATACCACTGTTTCCGTACGCATCACTCAGGTATATTTGAAAGCAGATCGTACGTAAGAGGTATTGCAAGCCCGGTACAAAGACGGATTTAAATATTCGCACCATTGTAAAGACGGATGTAATGTTCGCACCTCCTTGTAGCGCAGCGCGCACCTTGGCCACAGAAGCACATCTTCTGTCGCACCTCCTTGTCGCGCACAGCGCGCACCTTGGCCACAGAAGCACGTCTTCTGTCGCACCTCCTTCTCGCGCACAGCGCGCACATCTGCCACAGAAGCATGTCTTCTGTCGCACCATGTTGCATCGCTACTGGTACAAAAGGTACGCCCTTACCCAGGATGCAGCATACGAGATCCACCTTCACCATTGTGAGACTCTCACAATCGCAATGTCAGTGTTACCCCAACTATAGAACTACGTGTTCTTCTTACGGGGTCTTTACTGTCACACTGTGGCGGGAAACCTAGCATATGCGCATCCCTCCCCGTCATGTAAGAACGGGTGTTACTCAGGATGGAACATGGTCACCACGGACGCGCCTACAGGGTCGCGGATTCGGATATAGTCTAATGAGGACTGCGCCTCTGGGACAACCAATGCGCACTGTCGCATTTGGTCTGCGCATTATAGTCCGTCCTATGCGCACACCCGAGTTGCGCACACATGGGCCATGCCGTCATGGTTGATTGGGCCTACGCGGCCATGAACAGAACTTAAGCCTAGCATAACATAGCAATGCACTATGTCACACTAGACTTGGGGGGCTTGTGGACGTATAGTCTGGAATGGGCCAGGCCCGGTATACAGCGGCCCACTCTACGCCTAAACCCTAATCCATGTCCTATAAATATAGGGTTGGGATTCCCTTCACAACAGAACACAACAGGTTACTATAAACCTAATTCTTGTATGCTATATCGCATCAATACTAACTTGACCGTCGGAGGTAGATCCCGGGGCTACGGCCTCGGGTCAACTCCTAACAGGTTCTCTTTGTTGGCAGGTCTAATCAGGGCTCGAGAAGACGACTAACGGCCCAGGGAGAGTCGTTGAATCCAGCCCGCGCCAGATTATGTGTGACAACCCGCAAATTCGGACTCCTATATATTTTCTCTCATATCCTGTTTATTTATATTTCGGGAACGTTTGTCGAAGTTTAGAATACTAACCGCGAGATTTGGCTGTATAACGAAT